>QRFJ01005418.1:0-43599 GCA_006176705.1 Cocos nucifera | reverse complement strand
ATTCACAATAAAAGATTAAACTTTTGCACAAAAATATTTTTACTAAAAAATAATTATTTTTTCTTATGGCAACTACACTAGCCACTAAAGAGTACACTATTTACCACCTAACAGCATGTTCAATTCAAAATAATAGCTGACAAATATTTAGCCGCAAATAATTTTGCCACTAAAGGTTGAACTATTTGCGGCGATAATTTTTTCGTCGAAATGCAGACTTTTGTGGTGAAAATTTTGTCGTCGGGAAATGCATACTTTTGTGGTGACCAAACTCGCTGTGAAAGAGTACACTAAAATAAAAATTAGAAAAATATTTAGCGGCAAATAATTTCGTCCTATGCAACTTTTAGCGATAAAAATTTTCGTCAGAAAATAAAGACCTTAGTAGCGAATATTATGTCACCGAGAAAAGTTTATCATCACTTAAAAGTCATGTGTGACTTGGTGTATTATTTGCAGTGACATTTTAGTGCCACTAAAGGCAAAATTTTATTATCGAAAAAAGTGTGTAAGCTTTGGCAACAAATTTGCTCGCCAATAAAACTGTTAGCAAATGATGCCAATCTTTTTTGTGGCAAAATTTGTCACCATGAAAAATTTATTTAATATCTTTTGCGACAAAATAATATCACTACTAAAAGTTTGCCACTGAAAGCTAATTTTAAATTTCTATTGACAAATCTAAAATATAACAAATAAATATCATTTAATGTATCATTACAATAAATCTAAAATCATATTATGCTAATAATAAATTCTTCATGTATCACATTTATCAACATAAATATATAAGCAACAAAATCCTCCATATTATCATTATGCATAGCCACAAGGTACTACATGTTTCATAAAATTTAAAAAAATCTAAAATAGAAATAAGTTCTTGATTTAGTTCTTGAAGTCTCTTCCGATGGTCAACATCTTTCAATCTACAACATAGATAAATATAATGCAAATTAATTTTAAATTAAGAGCTAAGCATCTGGAGGAGATGATGAAGGATTTCTTAGAAAATTTAATCTTCTAGTGTGTGTAAAATTAAAAAAAATCTAGCAATGAAAAAAATTTTAGATCTGATTAAAATCATTTTAATCAAACATGTATATAGTAGATCTAGTCTATTGCCATCCTAAGATCTATCACATATAAGATTAAGATGTAAAAAATAAAACATCAGATTTAGAGAAGATTTATATCTTAGCGCGGATAGTAGAATACCGCAATCCAATTATCATATTAATCTGGTGAGGTTCCTAAAAGCCCGCACATGCATCCGACCTCTACGGGTATCTATGTGAAGTTCTCGATCTGATCAGAGGCTAACATCTTCATTAATGTGCTAGCTTCCTTACAGAAGATGTCTCCTAATGGTTGATTTAAATCCTTCCCTAGATCTCTCAAACTCTTTAGAGAAGAGAAGGAATAGGAGGAAGAGATGGAGGAAGAAGAGAAGAGAGCCCTTCTCTCTTTCTTTTCTCTCAAACCAATGCCCATAAGAGCTCACGCCCTTCCCTATTTTTTCACACCAAGGAGAAGGAACCCACGCCCTTATTTCACTGATTTTTATGGTAGAAATCTGCTTATTTCTCATGCCAAAGACTCCTTTAAAGGTGGTGTTGACGCAGAAACTGATCATCACCGAGATCAGCTGGAGCGGAGGTGGACGAGGTCGCTGCCGGGACCTGCAAAATAAAGTTTCATCCAGAGCCGGTGGGGGGGTGGCTCCGACAGGACCCTCCGACGATCAAGTCAGCTCTGGTCAACAGGAATGGAGTGCTTGAAAATGAGTTCCGCTGAGCTTAGAGAAGAAGAGGAGAGCTTAGAGATCAGAGGTTAGAGTTAGCATATCTAGAGGGTCCTTTATAGGTGGAGCTTAATTGATGGTGATGGCCATACCGCCTGGTAGA
The DNA here is from genome assembly GCA_006176705.1 of Cocos nucifera. Classification (NCBI taxonomy): domain Eukaryota; kingdom Viridiplantae; phylum Streptophyta; class Magnoliopsida; order Arecales; family Arecaceae; genus Cocos; species Cocos nucifera. The sequence continues at coordinate 41,692 of QRFJ01005418.1, read as the reverse complement.
GAGCCGTTGGGGCCGTATGGAGTTCGGTACGGAGAGAAAGACATCGTCAGACGGGTAGTGACAGCCATACTGATAGATCATGGGCCGCATGAGATTGGTTATGGAGAGAGTGGTGTCGCTAGTGGTGGTGGCCATGTCGTTCGGTTGCGGGCCGCATGGGACTAGTTACGGAGAGAGTGGCATCACCAGACTGGTAATGGTGGTTATACCGTCGAGGTCCGACAGTCGTAGCTTGAGAAAACAGACATTTGGCTGGTGGACTCGAGCATATACCAATTTCAAAGAAGCTCGAACTCCAAGAGGAGTTCGGTCGAAGGGGGCTCGGAAGGAGTTCGACTCCTGTGAATCCAAGGAGCCCGGTCGCTAAGCAGTTCGGTCGGCTGAATGGGTTCGAAGGAGCTCGACCGCTGGGGGTTCTGTCCGAATGTTGGGAGTTTGAAGAAGCTCGACCGCTAAGAAGTTCGGCCGGCTGAAGGGGTTCGGTCCGGACGCTGGGAGTCTGAAGGAGCTCGACCGCTGAGGAGTTCGGCTAAGATCCATCCATTGAAGCTCTTCCATGGCTACTGGTTGCATTAGGCAGAGCATCAAACTGAACTTCAGTAGGAGCGGAGCTTATCCCCAACAATAGTCCTCCCACTCTCGAGTTCGAAACTCAAAGAAAGGGAGTGCAGAAAAGACGACTGCCGAAGTTCTCCGTACTGATTCAGATCGAAGCTCGGGGGAGATCTCATCTTCAGATGAAGTTGGTGCTGAAATTGAAGCTCGGGAGAGATCTCTTCTCCTGTCGAGGTTGATACGGATGCTCGGAAGAGATCTGATCTACAGTCGGGGTTATCTCCGATCTTATTTCTGATCGTGGTTGGCACGGACGCTCGGAAGAGATCTTATCTCTAGTCGAGGTTGTCTCGGACATCTTAGCCGAGGTTGTCGCAGACCTTATCTCTAACTGAGATTTCTCGGGCGCTCTGATCGAGGTTATCATGGATCTTATCTCTAACCGAGGTTTCCCGGGCGCTCTGACTGAGGTTGTCGCGGGTGCTCTGATCGAGGTTGATGGAGATCCTATTTTCTATAGACTTCGAAGCTCGAACTTGGACTTTGCTCACGTTAGGATGAGGTTCTCCTCCTATTTCTAATGGGCCGTAGGGGCACATTCAGACCGTCGTCCATCTCCCTCCATCTCATCTAGGGTGAACGAGGCCTTCGACTTTGCTCACGTTAGGACTAGGTTGTCCTCCTATTTCTAACGGGCTGTGGGGGCACATACGAACCGTCGTCCGTCTCCCCACATCTCATCTAAGATGAACGACGCCTTCGACTTTGCTCGCATAAGGATGAGGTTCTCCTTCTGTTCCTAATGGGTATTATGGGGGCACATTCGGACCGTCCCGTCTGTCTCCCCCCATCTCGTCAAGGTGAACGAGACCTTCGACTTCGACTTTGCTCATGTTAGGATGAGGTTCTCCTCTATCCTAAGGACTGTGGGGCACATGCGGACCATCGTCCGCACTTCCTCCCCCATCTCATCTAAGGTGAACGAGGCCTTCGACTTTGCTTGCGTTAAAATGAGGTTCTCCTCCTGTTCCTAACGGACTGTGGGGGCACATACGGACCATCATCCGTGCTTCTCTCCCCCCAATTTAAGGTTGAATGAGGCCTTCGACTTTGCTCGCAGTTAGGATGAGGTTCTCCTCTATTTCTAACGGGCCACTTTTCACCTGCTCCTTTTCTATCACCACGTAATCCTTGCACCAGAAAATATAATGCTAAGCGAAGAAGTTTTATTTGAAAAGTCTACTGTAATACACCCTCAGATTTTCTGAGTTTTCAAGATCGGAAAAAGCACTATTCGTCGTCTTCGAGTAGGTCTCGAGACTGGATGACCTCTACCACTTCGTATGGATCTTCCCAATTGGGCAAGCTTTCCTTGACTCTGAGGTTAGAAGAGGTGGCTCGTCGAAGTACTAGGTCTCCCACTCTGAATGTCTTATCCATACTCTGAAGTTGTAGTACTGGCCACTTCGTCTGTAGGCTGCCATTCGGATATGGGCTTCCTTCTCTTTTTTCTTCCAGTAAGTCAAGTTAACACTAAGGTCCTGGGGGTTGAGCTGCTCGTCAAAGTCCATGACTCGTGTTGGATGGGAGCCAAAGTTCAATCGGGATAACTGCCTCCGTGTCGAAGGCAAGGCGAAGGGTGTCTCTCGGTCAACGTCCTTTAAGTAGTTCGATATGCCCAGAGGATGTGGTAGAGTTCATCCATCCAAGCCTCTTAGCTGTTGAGCCTTGTCTGATGCCTTTACAGCAAATTCGGTTGGTCCACTCAGCCTCTCCATTGGCTTATGGGTGAGCCACTGATGTGAAAGCGGTGGAAGATGTTCAGCCTTTCGCAGAATTCGACAAACCATTGTCCCAGCAGAACTGTCATCTATTATCGATTATAAGGATTGGGGAGGCCGAACCGATAGACTAGTGACTTCTAGATGGAAGTTCTGCACCTTGATTCTCGGTGATCTTCACTAGTGGTTCGGCTTCGACCCATTTGGTGAAATAATCGATCGCGATAGGAGGAACTTCCGTTGCCTGGATGCTGTTGGAAAGGCGGTCGAGTATGTCCATTCTGCCCACTGTGCAAATGGCCAAGTGCGCTGTGACGGAGCAAGCTCGGATAGCCGTGCCTTTGCATGACTGCTTCTTTTGACAACGATCGTACTTCTTGCACATATTCATGGAGTCATGAAATAGATCGGCGCAACAGTCCCCTGATCGAAGTAGTTTTGCGAGGAACCTGGCTCCTGCGTGCTTCCGCAAAGTGCTTCGTGCACTCAAGTGCGAAGGTTGGCTCTGAGTCGGAGACATCTCAGCAATGGAAAGGAGTACGACCTCTTATACAATTTGCTTCATATAAAATGTAGCGGGGAGGCCTGATTCCTAAGCTTCGAGCTTCTCTTCATTCGATCGTAAGAAAGAACCCCACTTTAAGGTAGGCGACCAACGGGTCGATCCAGCTGGACTCGAATTCCATCTATAGGACGGCCTGAGATTCCTCCGATGGCTGGCATTTCAAAATTTCCCAAAAATACTTCTTTAAGTAGTTCTGGTCGAGGGAGAACTGAGTGCCAACTTGGAGAAAGATCGGCTCTCGCATTTTTCGTCCCTTGGAATTGCTGAATGCCAAAACTATTGAATGTCGGGGCCAAACCCCTCACATTTTCTGAGGTACCTCTCGCCAGCATTCCTCCTCGTGCTTCGTAGCTGCCATCGACTTGATCGACCACCAGCTGAAAATCAACTGTGACTTAAAGCCGATCTGACTTTAAATTTTTTTTGCTATCTTTAATCCGACGATCAGCGCTTCATATTCGGCTCCATTATTGGTTGCGAAAAATTTGAAGTGTAGCACATTACTCGGCGACGACTCCTTTCGGGGCTGACCAAGCCAGGCCTGCACTAGCTCCAGTAGAGTTGGACGAACCATCTCATGTACAAAGCCAAAAGCCTTCAGAGAGGTTTTGGCTGTGATAGCTCCGGCTTTATCTCAAGATCTCGATACTACAATTGTGTTGGCCCGCTCTGTCCAAGCTCGGCTTCGCGGGAATGGTGTATTCCATCACAAAATCCACAATATCTAGGCCTTGATCGATGGCTTGAGTCGGTAGTTTGATGTCGAACTTACGTGAGCTCGATTGCCCATTTTGCGATTCTTTCGAAGGCATTCCCATCGGTGAAGGACTGCTTTTATTAGTTGGTCTGTGAGGACCGTTAACGACGTGCTCTTGAACATAAGATCGGAGCCTCCTGCAGTAATTAGAAGGAGTAAGTAGTTTTTCTAACCTAGAGTACCTGGTCTTTGCATCCCTAGGACCCGACTCACATAGTAGACAGGTCGTTGCATCCTTGCTTCTTTCTTGACCAGGACTGCCGCCAGGCCACCAAGAGACAGCTAGATATAGGAATAATTCTTTCTTCAGGTTCGAGCTTCAGCCAGCTTAGTGGGGGTGAGCCAGAAGTAGTTTTTTAAGCTCCTGATGTCCAGTTGCACTCTGCCATCCAGCAGAAGTCCTACGATCGCCTGAAGACACTTGGATGAAGGGCGTGCATCGTTTTTGGCCGACTTGAGAATGAAGCAATTTAGGGATGCATCTTTTCGGTCAGGCCGTTGAAATTATTATGAAATTCATAATTCGAGAGCAGTCATCTTCGAATGGCTCGGATTCTTCTGAAATAATTGCTTCGATTCGCATTCTTCAACACTATGAACCCCAGAAACCTTTTTGGAGGTCACCCGCCAAAGCGCATTTTGTGGAGTTCAGCTTCATTTCTTGATGCTTTCTAGTGCACCGCAAAGGTCTCGTTTAAGATCGGACGAGGTGGTCTATCGAAGCTCGGCTTTTGAACGAGGCATATCATTCACGTAACGCCTCCATGTTGCGGGCAATCTGCTCTTTGAAGACTTATTAACCAAGTGCTGATAAGGTGTTCCTCATTTTTTTTAGCGACGGCATGACCTTGTAACAATAAAGATCACGGTTATAATGAAGGGTGGTCTTCTCTTCATCTCCGGGCGCCATCCGTATCTAGTCTAACCAGAAAAGGCATCAGGAAGGGTTGAGGAGTCAATGAACCCGAGGTCGCATATCCAAGACTAGGATCGATCCTGGGCAGGGATAGCTATCTTTCGGACAGCTTGTTCAGCTTTCCTTGAAGTTGACACACATCCTCCATTTTATACCTTCCTGATGAGGGACCAGTCGAGACCTAGGTCGGGATATTAACCTCTTGGATGAGTCCAGCTTGAGAGCTGGCACTTCTTTGGTGATCGCTTTCTTCTATCAAGCGCATGGTGGCAATCCTTTCTCTTATCGGTCCGGTGCCTTGGATCGACGGACCGTGATTACGATAGCTCCATGACGACATTATAATTCCGGACATGTCCGCTGGGGTCAAGCAAAGACGTCCAGATTTCTTCTGAGGAAGGCGATGAGCTGCTCCTGGAACTTCGTCTGCCAAGTTGAGCCGTCTGCACAGCATGCTCTGGTTTTTGTTTCATTTAAGAAAATAGGATGAGGTCCTCCATAGGCTCACCTCGCTCCTTCAAAGTGAGGTCATCGCGGACATTCAGGCCATCAACAAGATAGGATCGGTGTTCTCCTATTATGTAGGGGTGATCGAATAAATAGTGCCTCGTCAGAGCTGATCTCTCTCTGATCTTCGACCCCACGACTCGTCGGAGAACTTCATCTTAAATAATATAGGTTAACACCACCGTCGAGTGTATTTTAGACCAGATGGCCGAGGAATCACATTATAGAGCCGAAAGATGGAGTCCTCACGACAGGAAGTTGACCTACATTTTTGAGCCAATCTCGTGGGTATTTGCCCTAACGTCCTAGCATCAAAGTTATTCTATGCCTTCGTTGTGTATGTGTGTTGCAAGTGAATCCTACCGAGTGGGAGAGTTTCATAGGCCTCAAGCGGTCCTCGGGTAGGCGATATTTTTGAGAGGCATCGTAAATAATACGTCGACCGAAGCTTCCATTTAATCCACACAAAATTGTGGCTAACATCTAGTCAGTAATATTCAAAGAAATTACAATCAAGTCATTTATTGCAAAAATTGATCCCCTGGCGTCCGCTCGGTGAAGGTCAGGGCTATTCATGGTCCTCGGCCTCTTTATCGGTCCCTCGGATCCGCTGGCCTCTCACTTATTGAAAGTCCCTCCGGATAGTGTTGATGATGCCAGAGGCGGCCGATCTTCTTCTAATTTTTCACCTATGACAAGGTAACGCCTCGTTCGATCTTTCTCTTTCAGTCATCTTCACAGGAATCGGCCAGTCTACTCGCCTGACGAGCTCTCGATCTCGTCTTAGGCTGGATGCACTCAACATTATGTGTCATGCCGTGGTCATAATGGTAGAGGCAGGAAACTTGTTAGCAATTACGTCTCTGGGATAGGAACGACATTCTCTCTGATCTCGAAAGGTCGTCTCTTGATCCCATCAGCACTCGGTCTTCGGGGCATTGAGGGGGGCATAGTTGTGGAATCATCGTCGTAAGAAAACTTCGGCACCTAGGGGAACTAGAGAGTGACCTATCCGTCGGGGTTCCCTGCCTCCGAGCTCGAGGGGAGAATTCGAGAGCATGACACGAGATAAGGAGAGCCTAGAGAGCGTGGTCGAGTTCAAGTCGCTTCGCTTCTTCGGTCGGGCCTGCTTGGCCCGCTGATTGTCACTTGTCGCTGTGCATTCGCATCCTTAGGTTGATATACACTAACGCCGGCATAACTTTCGCCGAGCCACATGCCGCCAAATCTCTGGATACTTCTTCTTGCGGGAAAAACAAGTAAGTACATATCTTTCTGAGGCGCCCTTGAGGGCTGGCCATGGGACTGATTGGTCCAGTTTCCGGACCTCTAATGCGGCATATTAAATCGGCATGACATAAGTTAGGTTAATAATTTTTTTTGCCATGAAAAACATCTCCTGACGAGTCTTTCACGGCGACTTTCTAGCGACCATTTTTTTCATTGCTAAAAATCTTTTGTGGAGAGATATTGATTTCTGATGGCAATTATTTTCGCCACAAAAAATAAATTTTCTTATAGTGAGGTTTTTCGGGAAAGAAACATGGGTTTTTAAGGATTGTTCTAAACCATAAATGTTGTAAAGTTTGGTTGGTGAGCTAGTAAAAATAAACTGAGTTGATTATGAATCTGATAAAACAATTAGTTGTAATGTTTTGACTAAAAAATTAGGAAAAATCAACTGAGTTGGATTATGAACTTGTGAAAACAATCAAACTATAATATTATGGAATTATAGTTGAAATTCTCAAGTGGGTTGACTTGGAGAGTAGATGTAGATATTGAGTTGAGCACCAAATTACTATAATTTTTTTATGTTTATGGTAGTGTAATTACATTTATTTTTCTTCTTCTATTATGCTTTTATTTACTACCAAGCATTGCACAAAACAATTTTAAATTTGTTGTTAGGAACAAATATTTCAAATAATTTTGAAAAATCATAATTTATCCTCCTTGAGTGGTCACTTCCAGGATATAAATAAAAACAAATAACGAGGGTGTCCATGTAAAATTTCTACACGGAAATTATTTTCAAGAGAAAAAAAAAGTTTTTTTTGATTTGTTTTAAAATGTTGTTGCAGTGCCTTTTAAAATCACTTTTCATATATTTTTCATCATTGTTTTTTTATGTTTTGGGAAAAAAAATTTCCATGTAATTTTGTATACAGTTTGCCATTTTCCTTTGGAAAAAAATATGATCACCATCCTATTATTTTGCATTATTAATTTTCATATATGGTTAAGGAAATTTATAAATTAATGAATTCTTTTATAAGTTAAATACTTATTAAATTTATTATCTTTATAGAATGATTATAATAATTTAATATTCTTTTCTTCTACTGGTTGTTAGTGGCTGTTATGTTTAGACATAAATTTATATTTTCATTCATGGATAAATAGATTATCGAAAAAAATTCTTAACAATACCTGTATTTTTCGAGTTATGTTTAGTTTATAAAGTTTTGTCACCGACAACTACAATTCCAGCATTATGAAAATTTTTCGAGAAGATAACCTTCAGCTTAAAAATGTACATCAAATTTTGAATGTTGGATCTTTTTCATCAAAAATTGAGAAGAAATATTGATAATAACTCCCAAAACATGCATTTGTTCTAAACTCTTTGAGGAAGCCATCCCTTCAGAAAAATCACTTAGTATAGGTCACTAATAAACTTTTCTTACACACATTTTATTGTTTGTTTATATTTTTTTTCGAAAGAAGCTAATTTATTTTGATTGCACAAAGAAACGCCCATACCACCACCAGAAAAAAAGACTTTGTATTAGGTAATTTAAAATTTACGGTTTCTTTTCTTTGTATTCCAATAATAATCTTGCTCTATTTAAGCATACGATTAATTCAATAATGTGCTGACAAATTATTTACTTTTGACTTTTCAATACAAGCGAAGAGAAAACCTAAAACTCGGGTAAGAGTCTTCAAGGACAAAACTACGTGCTGCGCATCTTTTAAGTAAAAATAATATATTTAGAATGACTTCATCTATTGTCTCTTCATTTGTGATCAAACCCGCCGCCGCGTAGTGCGGATCTAACACTAGTGAAGCATGATATATTTGACACCGCATGGTTGGTTCTGTGGAACTTCATTGGGATGAATATCCATTGAGATGGATATATATATATATATTGTTCAAGCCAGGTCATTGAATACATTTGACCACAGCCCAGCCTTCATACCGTCGCTTAATTAAATCTCCTCTTCATATCTAATTCCTCTTCAGATCAAAATAAGCGTAGTTTACTTGCCCAGGACCAAGGCTTTAAAATTCACACACTTCTAAAAATGTTAACAATCAATTCATGACACAGATCAAATTGCCATATATAACATATTATTTTAGTCAGAAGCGAAGGGCCACCCGACTATCGACTGACAGAGGCAACTGGAATTGCCCACGTCCAACCTCCAAACACATGCTGCGGCTTAAAAGAAGTTCAAAAAAAAAAAACACACGAGCAAACACAGTAAAGTTCAATGCTCTCCTACTACTTAAACCATGGACTCTTTCAGATCCTCTTCCATCCAGGTACCATGTTTTCCTTCTTTTGTTTTTTTCCCCATTTTTACTCCACTCTAAACTTCTTCTTGAGGAAGCATGTGAACTCGAAGTGGGGATCATGAAGGGACTTGGCCACGCTCTCTCTCTCCCTGCACCTCTTGCCCCAGGCCACCAGGTTAGGGCATTCCTCCTCAATGCTGAAGTTAGCACAGGTCTCGTAGGCGTAGAACCAGGCCGTGAAGGGCACCAATGTTATATCCACAAAGCCAAAGGTCTCTCCTCCAAAGTACTTCTTGTCTCCCACCTCACCCCCCAAAAGCTTCAATAACTCAATCATTTCCTTGTTGGCCGCCTCCTGTGCCTCGCCCTTGAGCTTCCACAGCCTTGTCCCACATTCATAGACCTAACGACAGAACAAACCCAAGCTAGCTTGTCAAGCTCTTACACAGAGATTGATATCTAAATTATGGACAGGCAAATCTTATGCACCTCTTCCGTGTGTCTTTTTAGCATCATTCATTGCAGAAGAGAAAAGAAAAGCAAAAAAAATAGAAACAAAGTGGCAAGTAAATAATGGTATGGCAAGATTGTATTGGGATGTCATGCTTTCAAAATACTAAAATAATCTCTCTGCACGTGGACATGGGCTATATGGACCCTCCAATAGCGGAGGTCATGTGGACGCCATTTAAAGTAGTAGCTCCCCAGCTACTAAAAAGGGCATTAAATATCAAAAAATTATCAAGAAATTAGTCAGTTTGTTCACACTTAATCAGCAAATGGTCGTCTGACAAAGACCCTTCCAAGCTTCACCTTTGTGGAGAGAGCCCTTGCGGTTTCACAAGTCTAGGTTTCCGGTCAAAATTAAGGAAATGCTTAAACTTTATCAAAAGTCTAAAAATAAGTTGGGGACTAAAAAGAAGAAAAATATGCTGAGTATAAGAGCACTTCAATACGTGAAACAAACACCCTCAACTAATAACCAATGCCGTATATTATATTATAAGCAGATTTCCCTAGATTACTCTCCACGTTACTCTAAATAATCCCATAAGAAACGGGGACAAAAAAAAAGGGATAAAGTCCAGAAGATCTATTAAACTTCGTTGGAGGATTTCACTGTCGGCAACCTGTGGGCATAAAACGACGAAAAGAACACTATAATAGACTGATCCCACCACTAACTTCAACAACTAAACAAGAAAAAAAAACAAAAAAAGAAACTGAATCCAAGAAAAACAAATCAAGAAAACTAAACATGTAATAGTTATTACCTTCTTGTCGACGAAGTCGGCCCAGAAGCGGGCCTTGGCAAGTTCGAATGGATCAGAAGGGAGGAGAGGATTGTTGGTCCAGACCTCGTCGATATATTGGACGATGATGAGGGACTCGCAGACGGGCTTGCCATCGTGGATGAGCACCGGGATCTTCTTGTGGATGGGGTTCATCTCCAATAGCAGCGGGCTCTTATGATCGACAACATTCTCCTCCCTGTACTCGTACTCCACCCCCTTCTCAGCCAGCGCGATCCGGCATCGCTGTCCGAACATACTCACCCAAAAGTCCAGTAGCACCACCCCCTTCTCCGCCGTCGCCATTGATCTCTCCTCTATACTCTTCTCTTCTCTCTCTCGTTTAGGAGCGCTTCTTTCGGCTGAACCAGAAGAGACTGGGTGGCCTTTATATAGAGTGAAGGGATCTGGCTAAAGAAGACTGAGGTAACATGTCACGGAAAAATTGTTGGTCGGTGACATCATAAATATTTTATTAGTTGGACGAAGAAAAAAAGAATCAGTACATCGTCGTATAAGTTTATTTTTTTCTGGCAAGATAAATAATGAGGTCGGATTGTCAGCAAGATTGTATATGCATCATAGCCTTTTGAATGAAATTGTGGCAAAATACTAAACATAATCTCTTCTGATCACGTGGACATGGGCTATATGGACCATCTCCAATTGCGGAGGTCTATCCGTGGATGCCATTTAAAGTAGTATCAAAATGGCCCCCTTCAGCTGGATAAACCCTCCAATTGCGGAGGTCATGTGGATGCCATTTAAAGTAGTATCCCCCCAGCTATAAAAAGGGCATTAAATATCAAAAAATTATCAAGAAATTAGTCAGTTTGTTCACACTTAATCAGCAAATGGTCATCTCACAAAGACCCTTCCAAGCTTCACCTTTGTGGAGAGAGCCCTTGCGGTTTCACTAGGTTTCGATCAAAATTAAGGAAATACTTAAACTTTATCAAATGTTTAAAAATAATTTAGGGACTAAAAAAAAGAAAAATATGCTGAGTATAAGAGTACTTAGATACGTGAAACAAACACCCTCAACTAATAACCAATGCCGTATATTATATTATAAGCAGATTTCCCTGGATTACTCTCCACGTTACTCTGAATAATCCCATAATATTGAAAGCCTACGCACTTTCTTATGTGGTAATTAGGAATGTATCAATGTAAACTTTTTAAGTAGAGTACAATGTTAAATATAATTATGATATTCTAGTAGCATGCTTTAGACAAGAACATCATAAAATCAGGATCATGATGAGAATCTTCATAATTTTCATGAAACATACCTGATGTAGAAGAATTCGATGCAGAAGAAAAAGATATCTTTCTATCTGAAAAATTGATTTCTCTTCCTTCTTCCATTCCTTATGGCGTAGCAATAATGATGAAATTTCTACGTCACTTTTATGGACAAGAATAGGATCTCTATTTATAGACTTTTATCGGTACTCCCATCAAGTAACCGAATGAGATATGAATCCTATTTAAATTCAAGTTGACCATTATTAGAATTCAAATTCTAGTGTCCATAATAAATTAGCCACGGGATATTTTCTAACATTCTTTCACTTGGCCCGATTGTAGCATTATACATGAACCTTAAGCATTCATAATGAAACAAATCTCTTTCTTAATATTCATCATAATTATCTTTGCATGATAAATTACTAAATGCGAGTTATGGCGGTCATATGCCATTTAATACCATACTTCCTTCCATATACCACAACATTTGTAATTTAACATACCAAGTTTGTAAGATAGATATATATGCATATATCTTTTCATTATGGTCTACAATAATGTCTTATAGAGACTTTTTCTATTATGATTAAAATATAATACAATTTATGTGTACACCATCATAAAAAATAAAAAAATTATTAATGTAAATCAAAAATATTTTATTGAGCTCAGGGTGTCTAAAACATCATTAATACATCATTCATTAATACAACCAAGACCTATTCTATGTATATATTCTTTAAATGTCTTTGGTTACAAGCCTTTTGTCAATGGATCTGCTATCATGAGATCAGTTTCAATATGTTCAATAGACATTCTTTATTTCTGAACCTCTTTTTTAACAACAAAATATTTCAACTTCATGTGTTTTGTACCTTTGAATATTTATCATTTTAGAGAAGAACACTGCTGCAGAATTATCACAGTAAATTTTCAGTGATTTGGTAATGGCACCAACAACCCCAAGTCTTAAAATAAAGTTATATAGCCATAATACCTGAATTGTGACTTCAAAACATATCACAAATTCAGCTTCCATAGTGGATAAAGCAATGACAGACTCTTTAGCACTTTTTTATAATATTGTTCCTTCAGCAAACATAAAGAGATAACCATACGTGAATTTTTGCTGTCAATGCATCCAACAATGTTTGAATCCAGTCTTGTGCAAGTTTGCACATACATTAAACTATCCATAATAGAAACATAAGAAATTGATTGCATTTTCTTTCATTCTATATCATTCTTTGGATATTGCATGAGACTAAATTTATCCTCTTTCTGTACTAGGACAATTCTAGCTGAATATTTGTCTACGTTAAATCTCTCTAGAATTCTTTCGATATATCTTTTTTGAAACAATCCTAAAATACCTTGTGATCTATCATGGAATATTTTTATTCCTATCATATAGGATGTCACTTTCATTTTTTTTATTTTAAAATTCTTCGAGAGAAAATTTTTTATCTTATGCAATATACTTAAATCATTAATAGCAAGTAAAATATCAATAACATATATAACTAAAACTATGAACTTGCTCCCACTGATCTTTTGGTATATACATCGATCAACGGTACTTTTTTTAAAACCAAAAGCTGTTATGGTATCGTTGAACTTAATGTACCATTGCCTAAAAGCTTGTTTTAGTCCACATATTGATCCATTAATTTATACACCATTTGCCATTTTTTTTATTGAGAAAACTTTAGATTGATCCATGTAAACTTCCTCTTCTAATTCTCCATTAAGAAAGATTATTTTCACATCCATTTGGTGTAACTCTAAATATAATGAGCCACCAATGCCATAATAATTTTTAATGAGTCTTTCTTTGAAATTAGTGAAAATATTTCTTCATAATCAATGCCTCCTTTTTGAGTATAACTCTTGGCAATAAGTCTAATTTTATATCATTCGACATTATCATTCGAGTCATGCTTGGTCTTAAAAATCCATTTACATCCGACTCATTTAGAATCTTCTGGCAATTCGACAAGATCCTAGACTTTATTATCTTCCATAGAATTTAACTTATCTTTCATAGCATCAATCCATTTATCAGGACTCAAGACTTTCTATGATTTATAAAAATAAAATAAAATATTTATTAATTCTAATATCAAAATCTGACTCCTGTAAGTACACCACATAATCATCAGGAATAGTTGATCTTCTTTCTGTTTTAGATCTTCTTAAAGGTATTCGTTGTAGTTTAGGTGCGTCAGACATTTGTGAATTAGTTTCTTCATGGAGTAATTCTTTATTTAAATGTTGTTCATTATTAGACACAACATTTTGTGTAGGTATGGATGAAGGAATACTTATGGGTAATGAAACATCTACCCTGACCTTCTTTATTTCCACACTATTTCGTTCATCACTCCCACTGACTTCATAAATTTTAATAAATTTTATATTATCAATTTTAATAACTTTTGGACTATGATTTGAACAATAAAATCTATACTCTTTAGATTTCTCTAGGTAATCAATAAAGTAATCGCTAACCATTTGAGAATCTAATTTTCTTTCATATGGATTATAAATCTTTGCTTTCGTTGTGCAATACCAAACATAAAGATGTCTTAAACTAGGTTTTCTTTCAGTCCATAATTCAAAAAGAGTTTTTGAAACCGCCTTACTAGGAATCCTATTTAATAAATATATAGTGATTTTAAGAGCATACATCTATAATGATTTGGATAATGAGGAGTTACTTATCATACTCCTAACCATATCCATTAACATTCGATTTCATCTTTCAACTACATCATTTTGTTGAGGTGTACCTGGCATAGTGTATTATGCATATATACCATGCTTTCAAGAAACTTTGCAAACAGACCTGGACATTATCCTATTTTATTATATTTTTCATAATATTCACCACCTCTATCAGACCTTATGATTTTCATCTTTTTATCTAATTATCTTTCAACCTCATTTACAAACACTTCAAGAGCATCCACTGCTTGAGATTTTTCATGAAGCAAATAGATAAAATCATAACATGAAAAATCATCGATAAAGATGATAAAATATTTATCTCCACTAAAGGATGAAATATTAAAAGATCTGCATATATCAGTGTGTATAATTTTAAGAAGCTAACTGCTTCTTGTGGCGTCTTTCTTACTGTGTTTAGTTTGCTTTTCCTTGATGCAATCTATACATATACCAAGATCAGTAAAATCTAGATTTGGTAGAATCTTATTTTTTACTAATCTTTCTAATTTTTCTTTGGATATATGATCCAAACATTTATGCCACAAGTAAGCAGAATTTTTATTTAGTAAACTATGCTTAATACCATAATTATGATGCACCATAAGAAGGGATTTAGCAAAAAGATTATCAAGTTTTAATTTATATAAATCATCAATAAATACTCCAGAATCAATAAATAAAGTATTCTTATATAAACTAAAACAACCATGTCCAAATCTAAAATTAAATCCAAAAATATCAAGTTTCGAAAGAAAAACTAAGTTCCTAAAAATTGAAGGTACATAAGCTATCTGTAATAGATTTAAATGATAACCAGTATTCAAGATCAAATGATAAGTGCCTATACCTTCAATCAAAACTTTCATACAATTTTTCATGAACATTAAGTCTTCAGCTGGATTTGTGATTTGGATCAAAAGAAATTCCTGCATCAAATTAGAAACATGAGTGGTAGCCCCAGAATCAAGTCACCAAGTATTATTAGGAACTTCAGTTATGTTTGATTTAAAACATGCAAAGGTATTAGGTTTATCTTTCTTTTCGAACCAAGCTTTTCATTTCAAACAGTCTTTCTAATAGTGTCTAACTTTCTTACAAAAATGATACCTATCTAGCTTTTGTTCCTTCTTTTTAGTCTGAAGATCTTTAGCAGGTATTTTCTTTTTTCTTCTTGAACATGTTGGCTTTCTTCTTGTATCCTTTATTAACTTCTTGATTCATGAAGTTAATGGAATGACTGCTTTGTTTCTTCAGTCTTGTTTTCTCCTGAATAAGCATACTAGATAATTTACTGACATTCTATTTATCCTTGACAGTATTATAATTAATGTGAAAAGATCCTTACTTAGAAGATAGTAAATTCAGAATAAATTACACTAAGGAGTCATCAATAGTCATTTCTAATGTTTTTAATTTTGTTACAATATTATGTTGAAAAATATATCCTAAAGCCAATCATCTAAGTGGTAGATGATTGAAATTAGTATATAAATTATCTAATAATAATAGTTATTTGGCTGATTCATCATAAAAGTTCTATCTTCCTTAAATAAACTTCTAAGTTATGATGAGGTCTTTAGAACTACAATCAATCGATAAAGAAGAATTAATCGGATGGTTCTTAAATTATTCATGATCAAATGATAAGTTATTAACAAGGATGATAACTTATCGAGTGTAGATCATTGTATGCCATATGCATTGATTGTCCTCATAATCAAGTGGTATGGAGACACTGGTATGGCATCTAAGTGAGATGTAGGAGTATATTTGTACTGAATGTGATCAATGTAGCACTCTACTGTCAAGAGTAGTTAGCTAACATCAATGAATATAAGTATCCCTCTGACTTGAGATCACCACGATGACTTGTAAGCAACTCACTGTACTTTATTGCCAGACTGTCTGTATTTCTAATATAGGTTCGAAAGATTTTTGGGTATAGTCAAGTACTTATAAAATCGGTGTGTGAGTCAAGATGGGATTGACCACTCTTGATTAACTTTAGAAAGAGAATAACTCACTATGTTTCAATTTAGCAAAACCTAGGCTTAGATAATCCTCATAAGGTATCATAGAATTTATAAAATTTTAAGACATAATAGAGATGACTTGTATGAGTGTTTAATAACGTACTCAAAGTTGTCTTGAGCATTATTGATCATAGGGATGAATTATACAGTAACCATGGGCTAGGATTCTAAGAATGTTGCTTTGCATACATTCGACCTATCCAGACGTCGGAAACTATTACTAGATGGTAACTTCGATTGGTATAAAAATTAATTTCTATGCTATCGACTTAGGTTCGAACCTATGAGGTCACACACATTAGAGCTTATAACCTGATTAGATGGTTAATTAATGATTGATAATCATTCTAAGATCAATCCATCAATATAATTAGTATTTGACCTAATGCTAATGTTGCAGGAGGATCGATTAACAATTGATTTGCTAATTGACTTAATTTGATTGAGAAATCGAGCTAAGATCAAGTCTAATTGAATTAGATTCAATTAGAATTGATTTGAACTTAATTAAATTAAGTCTAGTTGATTTATTGGATAAGTCAATTGCAAGAAAGAATAATTTCTTGTTTGACTAGGACTTGGGTGCACTTTTTGACTTAGTATTTAAATTTTATTTAAATCTTAATTTAATTTAATTTAATTAGGCTCCTAGTTGGACTAGGATCATCCTAAATTAGATTATATTTAATCTAATTTAAATAAAATTTAAATTAGATTCAAATCTATTTTGACTTAGTCAAATAAGAGGAGTCCCAGTTGGACTGAAACTCTCTCTTTTTTACTTACGCCTAAGAAAGCTCACGCCTTATTTTATTTTTTAAAATTTTACATGAACATTCCCATACCATAAGAAGGTCTTCACACCCCTCATATCTATTTATTTGGAGTTTGTTTTGACTTGGTCAAAACTAGAAGGAAGTTAGGATTTATTTTCTTCTTGGATGAGTCCCCTTTGACCAAAACTCCTCCCTCCTCTTGTGTGCCAACTTTTTCCATGCCCAACCTTTTGTTCTGCCCTTTCTCTCCTAGGTTTTTGTGCATGAGATTTAGAGGATGCATGCCAAAAATTATGGGAGAAGCATCCAAGAGTTGGACGACCCATAGGAGTCCTCCTTTGATTAGGTTTTGACCTAGTCTTGCAATAAAAGAGGGATGCCTCCTAATAAGAGGTGTGGGCATCCAAAATACTAGATATTCCATAGTGATTTCTGATGAGAAAAGGTAGCTGGCATGGTGGTTTGTGGCACCAAGATTCTTGGAGAAGAGCCTTCAACTAAGACATCAAAGGTTGATGTCTTGAAGAGACAAGGTAAGAGAAGATGTCTTCTCTTTATTTTTCTTTTATGTATTTTTTCTTTGATTTATTCTTTATGATTTTTATATGATAAAAATCTGAGAGAGAGAGAGAGAATAGGGCATGAGGATAAGTGCTCCAAGTTGTTAGGACATGATGTTCTCTTTGGACATGATCTGATCATGTTCTGATGAGAGAAGGAGAAGAGAAGAAAAATCTTCTATTAGGATTTCTTGGAGAACCCTTCTTCTCCAATTTCTTGTGAGAATTTTATATGATAAAAATTAAAAATAGTAGATCTAGAAATTTAGAAAAAATTCTAGAAGAGAAGGTCTCCTCTTATCCTAGCATAGAGATATTTTCAGGACATCAATCGTTGATGTCCTGAATGAGAAGATTTATCTTCTCTTAGAATTTATTTTTTCTTATTTTTATTTTTTAATTTATGAAAGATCCAAGGGTTGGATTTTTTTCTTATTCCTTCTCATATTCTTCATCTCTTAGAGTATCCAAGAGATCCAAAGAATATATATTTGATTGACCATCATAAGGGATCCACGAGAAACTAACACTTCGAGCGAATCTTCGTTCAACGAACCTCCGATCTATATTGCAGGTTCGTGTGGTTCATCTATACAGGCCGAATGCATGTGCAGCTCTAAAAGCAATAACAAAAATCAACCATAAAGTTCTTCAACCCGCATAAAGATAAGAGATCTGATCTCTTTGGTAATCCTAGATATGATTTAGGATTAGATCTAGAATTATTCTATATTTAAGGTATTGATATGATCAATATCACTTATGATTAATTTAATTTCAGATTTATATTTACATCATGACATGTTATAGATCCTTGATATAGGGTTTTATAATTTGATTACATGCATATTGTAGATTAAACTATTTAATCTATATCTTTCACTGCTTTAATTTTGAAAAAGTTTTGAAATCTATGCATGAAACCCTGCATGTTTTTCTTCAGTGGTATCAGAGCATCCAGGTTCTTTTATGACATGTTCATGTATGCTTAAAAATAAATTTAAAAATTAAAATTAATTAAAGATCGCATACATACTACCATAAGATTGTCCTGTTGTAAGGTTAACCCCTTACAATGAAAAGGTTGTCCTAGTATGTGCTGATATGAATTTGAATCATGAACAAATTAGATTAGATCTAAGCAAATTCATGATTTAATTTTTTTAATTTAAATCTAAAATTAAATAAATATTAGATTTATTTTAGATTATTTAGATTAGATCTAAATAATATCAGGATTACACATTCTGCCATAAGATTGTCCTACTGTATGGTTTACCTCTTACAATGAAAAAGTTATCCTAGTATGTGCTGATCTGAGAAACCTAAATCATAAATATGTTAGATGAGATCTAAAATAATTTATAATTTATTTTTAAATTTTAAATTTAATAATTAATTAATTTATGATCTGATTTTGTTCATTTAGATAAGATCTATATGATATATTTTATGTTTAGATCTAGATCCTATTATTGTATATGTTAATATATATCTTTTGTTTTGAATCTAGAATGTATATGATATATTTATTTTATAAAATTTAAATAATGAACTTACTTTCTGCAAAATTCTAGATTCAAAATCCTAGGATATGATCAAAATATTAAAATAAATTAGATCTAAAATCATAAATTGAATATGATTCAACGTAAAATGTTTACAATTTAAAAAATATTTCAAATAACAAAATCGGAAATTAGTTCCGAGGTTTCATAAATTCAAACTCATAAGTCTTGAACTTAATTGAGAATTCAGTGATTGTTTAGGATCTAGGTTTGTGATTTAAAGATCCTAAGATAATTTCATAAAATATGGGTTAAAGGGTTATGGGTTAGTTTGATTAGGTTATTAATTGGGTTAGACCTAGGGTTAGATTAAATATGGACTAAGTTAAGAAATTGATCAAACTTAATTAATAGTTAATTAAAATTAGATCATTTTTTTAGATCAATTCAATAGTTGTAGTTGATCAAAGTCCATACATCTAACAAATGGACCTGATTATGGCTCAGTGGTTGAGTTTGAGTCTTTAAGCAGATCAAATCAAAACTGATAAATCGATTGATGTCTAAGGTAAGTCTGACATTTTAGACTAAATGATGATTTTTAATTGGCAGCCCGCTTACCTGACCATTTTTGATGGTATCTAAGGTAAGCTTTGGCAGACCCTCCTACCGATCTTACTTACCTGACCAATATGGTTAATCAGCTTTTGATTAGGTTGTTCATTGATTCGTACTAAACCATGTCATATAGAAAATTAGTGAGACTTGAATTTCATTCAGTTAGACTGATCTAGGTACCCATGGACTGAAATTGATCCTAGTTCTTGTTGATGACTTAAGAAGTTAGTGGAAGGACTTGACTTTGTGAAGTCAGTGGAAGCAAATTGGTCCATATCCTTTCTATCCTTAAATCACTAATAATTTAAATCTTCTAAAATTATTAGATCCTTAAAATGATAAAATTATAGAGATAACCGAGTCATAGCCTCCTATTAAGGTGTTTGATAATGGATCCATTAACTCAATAATCATTGGAGGCCCATAGGCCTGGTGCTTATTGACTAATGAAATTATCATTCATCATATGATGACTTAGATGTATCTCTCTAATGGTGGTTAGGTTGACTAACTATAGTTGAGCTTAATCATTCGTTGGTTAGATGCACCAAGTATAGTCATGTTAATGGTTGGACCTAACCAGAATCTTACAGTAGAGGCCCTAGCCTACTGATTAGATTTCTGGGGCAAAATTAAATTACTAAAAATTATTTGAAGAAACAATTGGTTATGAACCTATCCTTAGATGTACATAGGTTGACCAACCATAGTTGGGCTTATGTGCAGTCTATGTGAATTCTAGTACCTACTAGAAAATTAAAGTAATTTTTCGAATTGGAGGTAGAGGCTACCAATTTGAATAAAATAGTAAGAGAACCTTTAGACTAAAGTCTAAGTCTCTAGGCTTAATATAATTCATATACTTAGGTCATTATTCTCTTTTCTCAAAATAAGGCTAAATCCTAATTGCTCCTATCACTATTAGACAGTGATGACATATGGGACCCAACTTCGATAATTAGTATCAAAAGTTGAATTTGGTTTAGTAGTACAAATGGGTTCGTATTGGGATCTCTTAGTTTAGTAAAAATAATTAGTCTAAAATTGTCCCAAATCAGGCATAGTGCTTCTACTGTTAGAAGCAGGATCATAGAAAGAAGAATTGTCTTGCTTTTCTTGATCATAACAGGTTGAACATGAGAAATGAGCAAGAGTTGCTTATCAAGGATGTTATATGATAATATCTTAAAATTTTTCTATATGAAATTTTGCTATCTTGGGTATGAGATACCGATAGTTCTATATAATTTGTTGCAAGAACTATAAGTAAGTGGAATGTTTAAAAATGATGAGAAATACCTAAACATTTTGGATGGAAGTCCTATTCCAATCCTAGCTTTAGGAATTATCAAGCTTATTTTCAAAGATGTCATTTTAAGTGATTGTCACTATTGTCCATCTTTATGATAAATGTATTCTCTATTGGCCTTTTGGCCAAGGATGGTTATTGATAGAAAATATGCAGGATTTCATGCATAGATTTCAAAAATTTTTTTCAAAATATAGAGCAGCAAAAGATATAGATTAAACTATTTAATCTACAATATGTATTTAATCAAATTACAAAACCCTACATCAAGAATCTATAACATATTATGATATAAATATAAATCTAAAATTAAATTAATCATAAGTGGTATTGATCACATCAATACCTAAATCTAGAACAATTCTAGATCTAATCCTTAGATCGCATCTAGGTCATCAAGAGATCAGATCTCTTACCTTTGCATGTGTCGAGAACTCTGTGATTGAATCCATTGTTGCCTTTGGAGCCGCACATGCATTCGATCCTCTACAGGTGATCTACACGAACCAACAACACAGTTTGGAGGTTCGTTGAACGAAAATCTGCTCAAAGTGCTAGCTTCTCGCGGATTCCTCCTAATAATTAATGAAATACATGTTCTTCAGATCTCTTGGATAATCTAAGAGATGAAGAACATGAGGAGGAATGAGGGAGGAATCCAATCCTTGGATCTTCCATAAATCAGAAAATAAAAAGACATATGAAAAAAATCCCAGGAGAAGATAAATCTTCTCCTTCAAGACATCAATAGTTGATATCCTGAAAACACCTCTATGCTAGGATTAGAGGAGACCTTCTCCATTGGATTTTTTTCTAATTTTTCATATATCACACCCTTAGATTTTTCTCATAAAAATCTCATAAATAAAATTAAGAAGAAGGGCTCTCAAGGAAACCCTAAGGGAAGACCTTCTTCTCTTCTTCTTCTTGCATCAGCACATGATCAAATCATGTCCAAAAATGATCACCATGCCCCAACACCTTCGAGCACAGATCCCAAGCCCTCTTCCTCTCTCTCTCTCATCTTTATCACATAAAAATCATATAAAATAATCAAGAAGAAGATACTCAAAAGAAAATAAAAAGAAGATAATCTTCTCTTTCCTTTATGCCTTCATGACATCAATGATTGATGTCCAAATGAAGACCTTTTCTCTAAGGATCTTGGCACCATCTTTCCTCAAGCCCTTCCTCTCTCTCTCTCAAATTTTTATCATATAAAAATTAGAAATAACATAGAAAGAGAGAAACATAAAAGAAAAATATAAGAGAAGGCAATCTTCTTTTACCTTATCTCTTCAAGACATCAATCTTTGATGTCTTAATTGAAGGCTCTTCTCCAAAAATCTTGGCACCAAAAATCCTCCACCATTCTCCTCCTTCTCCTCAGACTTTTCATGATTTTTCTAAAATTTTTCATATCCTAAAACCATCTCATAAGAGGTGTCCACTTTTTATTGCAAGACTAGGTCAAAACCTAATCAAAGGAGGACTTCTATGGGGCGTCCAACTCTTGAACACTCCTTCCACTTATTTTTTTATGTAACCACTGATTCTCATGCACAAAATCAAGAATAAAAGGGCCAAAAAAGATAGAGGGGCATGGGTAGAGTTGGCGCACAAGGGAGGGAGGAGTTTGGGTCAAAGAAGACTCTTCTAAGTAGGAAATAATTTCCATCTTCCTTCTAATTTTGATCAAATCAAATTTAAATCCAATTCCTGAGATAATGGGATGTGAAAAATCATTTTTTAGATATGAAAATCATAGAAAAAAATTTTAAATTAATATATGGTATGGGCTTTCTTAGGTGCAAGTGAAAGAGAGAGAGTCCCAGTCCAACTGGGACTCCTCTTTTTGACTAGGTCAAAATTATTTTAAATCTAATTTAAATCTTATTTAAATAAGATTAAATATAACATAATTAAGAATGATCCTAGTCCAACTAGGAGCTTAGTTAAATTAGATTAAATTAAGATTTAAATCTGATTTAAATCCTAAGTCAATCAAGTGCACCCAAGTCCTAGTCAAACAAGAAATTATACTTTTCTTGCAATTGACTTATCCAATAAATTTATTAGACTTAATCTAATTAAATCGAAACTAATTCTAATTGAATCTAATTTAATTAGACTTAATTTCAACCTGATTGCTCAATCAAATTGGACCAATTAGCAATCCAATTGCTAATCGATCCTCCTACAACACTTGCATTAGGTCAAACACTAATCGTATTGATGGATTGACCTTAGAATGATTCTCAATCATCGATTAACCATCTAATCTGGTTACAAGCTCTAATGTGTGTGATCCTATAGGTTCGAACCTAAGTCGATGATACAGAAATAAATTTTTGTACCAATCGAAGTTACCATCTAGCAATGATTTCTGATGTTCGGATAGGTCGAATATATGCAAAGCAACATTCTTAGAACCCTGGCCCATGGCTACCATATAATTCATCCCTATGATCAATAATGCTCAAGATGACTTCAAGTATGCTATCAAACACTCATACAAGTCATCTCTATTGTGTCTTAAAATTTTGCAAATCCCGTGATACCTCACGAGGATTATCCAGGCCTAGGTTTTGCTAAATTTGAAACACAGTGAGACATTTCTCTTTCTGAAGTTAATCAGGACTGGTCAATTCTATCTTGACTCACATTTCACCAACTCTATAAGTACTTGACTGTACCCAAAAATCTTTCGTCATCTCTATATTAGAAATACAGACAGTCCAGCACCAAAGTATAGTGAGTTGCTCGTAAGTCATCCATGGCGATCTCAGGTCGGAAGGGATACTTATATCCCATTGGCCTTAGCTAGCTACTCTTGATAGTAGAGTGCTACATTGGTCATGTTCAGTGCAGATGTACTCCTACATCTCCATCTGAATGCCATATCAGTGTCTCCACACCACTTGGTTACGAGGATAACCAATACATATGGCATACAGTGATCCTACACTCGATAAGTTATCATCCTTGTTAATAACTTATCATTTGATCATGAATAATTTAAGAACCATCCAATAAATCCTTCTTTTATCGATTGATTGTAGTTCTAAGGACTTCATCATAATTTAGGAAGTTCATTTAAAAAAGATAGAAATTTTTATGATGAAACAGTCAAATTACTATTATTATTAGATAATTCATATACTAATTTCAATCATCTACTACTTAGATGATTGGCTTTAGAACAATATTTTTCAATAACTCTCACTTGGACTAAAGCCAATCAGAATGATATCAAATATCCTATCTTTCCACTTGAGTTCATAGAACTCCTTAGTTCCAAGGCCTTAGCAAATGGATCGGTCAAGTTCTCCTTTTACATCGATCTTCTAAAGATCGACGTCACCCAGATCAAATATCTAAGATAAAAATGATGCAGAATATGTTGGTCCTTCGATTCTTTAGCCTGAGCTATGGCTCCAGTGCTATGATAGGACTAGACCATGGGTGGAGGGTGCCACTCCCAACCTACTAATGAATCTCAGTAACTACACAGCTTACATGGCAGTATCATATGCCATGATGTACTCTACATCACTAGCTAAATAGGCTAAAGTATCCTGCTTGAAAACTTTCCAGCAGATTGCTCGTACAATTAGGGTATGAGTTGATATTCTCTTATTGTCATCTTATTCTAACTGAAATCAAAACATCCATATATTTTAAATCAGTACTTCCATATTTGAGTCACTGGATCTTAGTATTTTTTAAATATTTAGGGATTGTCTATACAATCCTCCAGTGGCTCTTACTTATATCAGACTGGTATCTTCTTACTATCTCTAGTGAGTATACCATGTCTAATCTCGTACATAGATAAATAAGATGACAGCTAAACCTTTATTCTTTGTAATGTTGGAATGCTATTTTGGATTAAGAGAATTTCATCCTCAAACATCATAAGAAATAATACTATAAAATATTTTGTCCAATAATAAGTGTAGGGTTTGTCTTTGTTCATAACTAAGATATACGTTCAGAATGTATGTTTGAACTCTGAGATGATACTCATATGGGCATTATAGGTCCTTACCTTCCCATCTGCACTACTCTGATCCTATTAAAAATTCATTCACACCCAATGGATTTTATCCCTTCAGGTGATCAATTAGTGTCCATATACTATTGATTTTTATAGACTTCAATTTGGATCATATGGCTCCAAGCCACTTCTTAGAATCAGGCCATTGCACTATATCCTTATAGGTGATCGTATCCTTGTTGTTCTCATCGAGCTCTACATGATCGCCATCCCGGACCTAGACACTGAAGCATCTATCCAACTAACGTGGTACTTTATCGGATCTCCTTAAAGGTGATACTTTAATAAGCTTCGAATTTGATCTGATCAAATCCGGTTCTGTAGGTTTATCAGATAACGTCGGTTCTTTTCTATCAGTCAAACTTTTACAAGTTCAACTTGATAGGCATCAGTTCCTTTTCTAAGAAACTTCTTTCAAAAGAAATGTCCTACTGCTGATGAATATCTTATGTTCTTTAGCATAGCAAAATTAATAACCCTTAAACACTTATTGGACCAAGATCCAAGTTTATCTATGTGCAAATATATGACAAAGGCTGATCAACTCCAAATCCGAAAGTGAGAGAATCTAGGTCTATGCCTGATCCATATCCTATATGGAGTCAATGCAACAAATTAACTCAATATAAATTTTTAGAGTAAAAAAAATAGTCACAAGAGCACAACCCTGCAATAGATAGATAAGTATACGCTATTGTGGATTGAACCATGTCTAACAAAGTTCAATTTTTTCTTTTAGATACATTATATTCCAAAAAAAAATCCACTGAGAGAGAATTCTATTCTCTCCTAAATACATCACAAACTCACTGGATAAGTATTTACCTCCTCGACCTGATCGAAGAGTTTTAATATCTTTTTTAGTTTATTTTTTTTCATTATTGAATCATTTGAACATTCAAATGATTCATCTCAGATGTACCCATGTCCAGATAGGTTGTCTGTAATAAAATATTAATGTCTTTTTTTGACACTTAAGTTCAAGGTCCACATACATCACTATGTATAAGACTTAGAATGTTATTGGCTCCTTCACCTTTTTCAGTAAAAGGTGACTTTATCATCTTTCCAAGAAGATAAGATTCACAGGCTATCAATAATTCACAATCATTGATATTGAGGTTTCTCTCTCAAGCTAACCCGTATATCCTGTTCTTATCAATATGACTAAGCCTGTAATGCCAAACATAGACATCCATGATATAATCTAACTAGGGTGTGTACATTCCACTTACCTTAAGTCCTTACAATGAATTGCATAAGACCACTGGTATCTAATATCTAGGTAGTACAATTATATACAGAGAAGTTTTAAGGTGTTATTATATAACGTCTTTAATGAGCAACTTTTGCTCCTTTCTCTTATTCAACCTGTTGTGGTCAAGGGAATCAAGATAAATCTTCTTCCTATGACCCTGTTTCTGACATTAGAAGTACTATGCTTGATTTGGGTTAACCTTGGATTAATTATTTTGACTAGACTCAAAAGTCCCAATACAAATTCATTCATACTGCTGAACCAATATTCAACTTTCGATGCTAATTATCGAACTTGGGTCCATAAGTCTTCACTGTCTAACAGTGATATGAGCAATTAGGATTTAGCCTTAATAGAGAACAATGATCTATTATATATGAATCATCTTGAATCCTAAAGACTTTAGGACTTTAGTCTAAAGAATTCTTCCTACTATTTTAATTCGAACTGGTAGCCTCTACCTTCAATTCGAAGGAAATTACTTTAATTCTCTAGTAGGTACTAGAATCCACATAGATTGCACACGAGCTCAACTTTGGTTGGCCCATCCATTTATATCTAAGGGTAGGTTCATAACTAATTATTTCTCCAAATAATTTTTAGTAATTTTAATTTTGCCCCAGATCCTGATTAGTTGGCTTTGGCCTTCTCAGAAAAGGGTCCAGTTAGGTCCAACCATTAACATGACCATACTTGGCGCATCCAACCAATGAATGATTAGGTCCAACTTTGGTTGGCCAATCCAACCACCATTAGAGAAGACACATCCAAGTCGTCATATGATGGATGATAATTTCATTAGTCAACAAGCACCAAGCTTTTGGGCCTCCAATGATTATTGAGTTAATGGATCTATTATTAAACACCTTAATGGGAGGTTATGACTCCGTTATCTCCATAACTTTATTATTTTAAGGATCTAATAATTTTAGAGAATTTAAATTATTAGTGATTTAAGGATAGAAAGGATATGGAATCAATTTGCTCCCACTGACTTTGCAAGTCACTAATGAGGAACTAGGATCAATTATGGTCCATGGGCACCTAAATCAGTCTTACACTGAATAAAATCAGTCTCTATTTTCTATGTGACATGAGGTTAGCATGAATCAATGAGCAACCTAATCAAAAACTTGATTAACCATATTGGCCAGGTAAGTGAGATCGATGGAAGGATTTGCCAAGGCTTGCCTTAGACACCATCAGAAATAGTCAAGTAATCGGGCTGTCAATTAAAAACCATCGATCTGGGATGCCAGACTTACCTTAGACACCAATTGATTTGTTAATTTTGATTTGGCCTGTCTAAAGACTCGGGCTCATCCACTGAACCACGATCAACATCCATTTGTTAGATGTATGGACTTTGATCAACTACAACTATTGAAGTGATCTATAGAAATGACCTAATCCTAATTAACTATTAATTAGGTTAATCAATTTCTTAACAATATCTATTTTTAATCTAACCCTAGGTCTAACCAAGTTAAGGATCTGATCAAAGCTAACCCATTTTTCTTTAACCCATGTATTATGAAATTATCTTAGGATCTTCAAATCACAAACCTAGATTCTAAACAATCACTTAATTCTTAATTAAGTTTAAGTCTTATGGATTTAGGTTTATGAAATCTCAAAACTAGTTTTTGATTTTATTATTTAAAATAATTTTAAATTATAAATAATTTATATTGAATTGTATTCAATACATGATTTTAGATCAAATTTGTTTCATTATTTAGATCATGTCCTAGAATTTTGAATCTAGAATTTTGTAGAAAGTAAGTTCGTAATTTAAAATTTTATAAAATAAATACATCATACATATTCATTCTAGATTCAAAAATAAAAGCTACATATCCAACATATGCAACATAAGTATCTAGATCTAAACATGAAACATATCACATGGATCTCATCTAAATGATCAAAATTAGATCATAAATCATTTAAATTTAGATTTAAAATTTAAAAATAAATTATAAATTATTTTAGATCTTATCTAATATATTTATGATTTAAGTTTCTCGGATTAGCACATACTAGGACAACCTTTCCACTATAAGGGGTAAACCTTACAGTAGAACAATCTTATGACAGTATGTGCATTCCTGATATTATTTAGATCTATTCTTAATTTAAAATAGATCTAATATCTATTAAATTTTAGATTTAAATTAAAAAATTAAATCATAAATTTTTTTAGATCTAATCTAAATAATTCATGATTTTGATTTAGATCAGCACATACTAGGACAACTTTTTCATTATAAGGGGTTAACCTCACAACAAAACAACCTTATGGCAGTATGTGCGATCTTTAATTAACTTTAATTTTTAGATTTAATCTAAAACATACATAAATATGTTATAATTGAATCTAGATGCTTTGATACCATTGATAGAAAATATGCAGGATTTCATGCATAGATTTTAAATTTTTTTTGAAATATAGAGCAGCGGAAGACATAGATTAAATTATTTAATCTATAATATGCATGTAATCAAATTACAAAACCTTACATCAAGGATCTATAATATGTTATGATGCAAATATAAATCTAAAATTAAATTAATCATGAGTCGTATTGATCACATCAATACCTAGATCTAGAATAATTCTAGATCTAATCCTAAATCGCATCTAGATCACCAAGAGATCAGATCTCTTATCTTTACATGGGTCAAAAACTCTGTGGTTGAATCTGTTGTTGTCTTTGGAGCCACACATGAATTCAGTCTCTATAGGTCATCCACACGAACCTGCAACACAGATCGAAGTTCGTTAAACAAAAATCCGCTCAAAGTGTTAGCTTCTCATGGATCTCTCCTGATGGTTAATCAAAAATATGTTCTTCGGATCTCTTGGATAATCCAAGAGATGAAAAACATGAGGAGGAATGAGGGAGGAATCTAACCCTTGGATCTCCTATAAATTAGAAAATAAAAAGACATATGAAAAAAATCCTAGGAGAAGACAAATCTTCTCCTTTAGGACATCAACAGTTGATGTCCTAAAAATACCTCTATGCTAGGATCAGAGGAGACCTTCTCTATTGAATTTTTTTCTAATTTTTCAATTATCACACCTTCAAATTTTTCTCATAAAAATTTAATAAATAAAATTGAGAAGAAGGGCTTTTAAGAAAACCCTAAGAGAAGACCTACTTCTCTTCTTCTTCTTGCATCAGCACATGATCAGATCATATCGAAAAATGATCACCATGCCCCAACACCTTGGAGCACAGATCTCACGCACTCTTCCTCTCTCTCTCTCTCTGATCTTTATCATATAAAAATTACATAAAATAATGAAGAAGAAGATACTCAAAAGAAAACAAAGAGAAGATAATCTTCTCTTACCTTTGTGCCTTCATGACATCAACGATTGATGTCCAGATGAAGACCTTTTCTCTAAAGATCTTGGCACCATCATTCCTCAAGCCCTTCCTCTCTCACTATCTCTCTCAGATTTTTATCATATAAAAATTATAAATAAAATAAAAAAAAAACATAAAAAAAAATATAGGAGAAGACAATCTTTTCTTACCTTGTCTCTTCAAGACATCAACCTTTGATGTCTTAATTGAGGGCTCTTCTCTAAGAATCTTGACACCAAAAATCATTCACACCTTCTCCTCCTTCTCCTTAAAATTTTCATGATTTTTCTATAATTTTTTATATCCTAAAACCATCTCATAAGAGGCGTCCACCTTTTATTGCAAGACTAGGTCAAAACCTAGTCAAAGGAGGACTTCTATGGGACGTTCAAGAGTTGGACGCCCCTCCCACTTATTTTTTTATATAACCATTGATTCTCACATACAAAACTAAGGAAAAATGGGTTGAATAAGATAGAGGAGTGTGGATAGAGTTGGCGCACAAGAGAGGGAGGAGTTTGGGTCAAAGAAGACTCTTCCAAGTAGGAAACAATTTTCAACTTCCTCCTAATTTTGGCCAAATCAAATTTAAATCCAATTTCTAAGATAATAGGGTGTGGAAAATTATTTCTTAGGCATGAAAATCATAGAAAAAAATCTAAAATTAAAATATGGTGTGGGCTTTCTTAGGCGTAAGTGAGAGAGAGAGAGAGTCCCAATCCAATTGGGACTCCTCTTATTTGATTAGGTTAAAATTATTTTAAATTCTATTTAAATTAAATTAAATATAATCTAATTAA
The DNA here is from genome assembly GCA_006176705.1 of Cocos nucifera. NCBI lineage: Eukaryota > Viridiplantae > Streptophyta > Magnoliopsida > Arecales > Arecaceae > Cocos > Cocos nucifera. The sequence continues at coordinate 11,501 of QRFJ01005418.1, read as the reverse complement.
GGATGATCTTAGTCCAACTAAAAGTTTAATTAAATTAAATTAAATCAAAATTTAAATCTAATTTAAATCCTAAGTCAATCAGGTGCACCCAAGTCCTAGTCAAATAAGAAATTATTCTTTTCTTGCAATTGGCTTATCCAATAAACTAATTAAACTTAATTTAATTAAATCTAAATTAATTTTAATTAAATTTAATTTAATTAAACTTGATCTCAGTCTGATTGCTCAATCAAATTGAGTCAATTAGTAATCCAATTACTAATCGATCCTTCTATAATACTTGCATTAGGTCAAACACCAATCATATTGATGGATTGACCTTAGAAAGATTCTTAATCATCGATTAACCATCTGATCAGATTACAAGCTCTAATGTGTGTGACCCCATAGGATCGAACCTAAGTCGGCAGTATAGAAACTAATTTTTGTATCAATCGAAGTTACCATCTAGCAATGGTTTCCGACGTCCGGATAGGTCAAATATATGCAAAGCAACAGTCTTAGAATCCTAGCTCATGATTACTGTATAATTCATCCCTATGACCAATAATGCTCAAGACGACTTCGAGTATGCTATCAAACACTCATACAAGTCATCTCTGTTATGTCTCAAAATTTTGTAAATCTCGTGACTCCTCACGAGGATTACCCAGGCCTAAGTTTTGCTAAATTGAAATACAGCAAGACATTCTCTTTCTGAAGTTAATCAGGAGTGGTCAATCCTATCTTGACTCACACACTGACTCTATAAGTACTTGATTGTATCCAAAAATTTTTCATCACTTATATTAAAAATACGAACAGTCCGGCACTAAAGTATAGTGAGTTGCTCGTAAGTCATCGTGGCGATCTCAGATTGGAGGAACACTTATATCCATTTGCTTTAGCTAGATACTATTGATAGTAGAGTGCTACATTGATCACATTCAGTGTAGATGTACTCCTACATCTCATCTGAATATCATACCAGTGTCTCCACACCACTTGGTTATAAGGACAATCAACGCATATGGCATACAACGACCTATACTCGATGAGTTATCATCCTTGTTAATAACTTATCATTTGGTCGTGAATAATTTAAGAACCATCCGATAAATCTTTCTTTATTGATTGATTGTGGTTCTAAGAATTTCATCATAATTTTAAAGTTCATTTATGAAAGATAGAACTTCAATGATAAAATAGCCAAATTACTATTATTATTAGATAATTTATATACTAATTTCAATCATCTACTACTTAGATGATTGGCTTTAGGACACATTTTTCAATAGTTATCATTTATCAATAAAGAAGATTGTTGTAATATTATTATGAATAATGTTACAATAATACAGAGATAATAAAAAAATGATATTTAATATTTACACAACCTATTAAGTGTAATGTACACATCCAAGTTAGATTATGTCATGGATATCTATCTTTGGCATTATAGGCTTAGTCATCTTGACAAGAATAGGATAAATAGGTTAGCTTGAGAGGAAAATCTCGACAGCAATGATTGTGAATCATTGATAGTCTGTGAATCTTATCTTCTTGGAAAGATGATAAAGTCATCTTTTACTGAAAAAGATGAAGGAGCCGATAAAGTTCTAAGTCTCATACATAGTGATGTATGTGGACCTATGAACTTAAGTGCCAAAGAAAGATATTAATATTTCATTACAGATGATCTATCTGGGCATGGGTGTGTCTAGAATGAATAATTTAAAATGTACAAATAATTCAATAATGAAATAGAAAAACAAACTGGATAAGGTATTAAAATTTTTCGATCAGATCGAAAGGTGAATACTTATTTAGTGAGTTTGTAACATATCTAGGAGAGAATTAGATTCTCTCTCAGTGGATTTTTTTTTGAAATATAGTGTATCTGAAAGAAGAAATTAAATTTTGTTAGACATGGTTCAATCCACGATAAGGTTCACTAGTCTACCTGTTTCAATGTTGTGCTCTTATGACTACTTGTTTTACTCTAAAAATTTACACCGAGTGAATTTATTGCATAGACTCCATATTGAATATGGATTGAGCATAGATCTAGACTCTCTCACCTTCAGTTTTGGAGTTGATCGGTCTATGTTAAAGATTTGTACATAGATAAACTTGTATCCTGGTCTAATAAGTGTTTAAGGATTATTAATTCTATTATGCTAAAGAACATAAGATGTTCATCAGCAGTAGGGCATTTCTTTTGGAAAGAAGTTTCTTAGAGAAGGAACTGATGTCTGTCAAGTTGAACTTGTAAAAGTTTGACTTGTAGAAAAGAACCGACGTTATCTGATAAACCTATAGAATTGAATTTGATCATATCAAATTTGAAGCCCATTAAAATGTCATCTTTAAGGAGATCCTATTTAGGTCCGAGATGGCGATCCTGTTAAGCTTGATGAGAACAACAAGGATCCAATCACCTATAGGGATACAATGTAGTGGTCTGACTCTGAGAAGTGGCTTGGAGCCATATGATCCAAATTGAAGTCTATGAAAATTGATAGTATATAGACACTAGTTGATTCACGTGAAGAGATAAAATTTATTAGATGTGAATAAATTTTCAAAAGGATCAGAGTAGTACAGACGAAAAGGTAAAGACCTGCAGAGCCTGTTTGGTTATTACCTCAGAATTCGAACATACATTTTGAACATATGTCTTTGTTATGAACAAAGACAAACCCTACATTTGTAATTAGGCAAAATGTTTTGTAGTGTTATTTCTTGTGTTGTTTGAGGATGAAATTCTCTTAATCAAAAATGGCATTCCAGCATTGCAAGAAATAAAGATTTAGCTATCATCTTATTTCTTCATCTACAAGATCAGATATAGTATACTCACTAGAGGTAGTGAGCAGATACCAGTCTAATCTAAATAAAAGCCATTAGAAGATTATATAGACAATCCTTAAGTATTTGAAAAATACTAAGGTTCAGTGACTCAAATATGAAAGTACTAACTTAAAATATATGGATATTTTAATTTCAGTCAAAAAAAGATGACAATAAGAGAATGTCAGGTCATATCCTAATTATAGGAGTAATCTGCTGGAAAGGTTTCAAGCAGTATACTTTAGCCTATTTAGTCAGTGATGTAGAGTACATCGTGGCATATGATGCTGCCATGTAAGCTGTGCAGTTGCTGAGGTTCGTTAGCTGGTTGGAAGTGGCACCCTCCACTAATGGTCCGGTCCTATTGTAGCACTGTCCAGTCCTATCGTAGCACTGAAGCCATAGCTCAGGCTAAAGAACCTAAGGACCAGCATATTCTACATCACTTTCATCTTAGATATTAGATCTGGATGATGTCGGGCTTTAGAAGATTGATGTAAAAGGAGAAGTTGACTGACCCATTTGCTAAGGCCTCGAAACTAAGGAGTTCTACGAACTTAAGTGGAAGATAGGATATTTGATATCATTCTGATTGGCTTTAGTCCAAGTGGGAGTTGTTAGAAAATGCATCCTAAAGTCAATCATTTAAGTGGTAGATGATTGAAATTAGTATATGAATTATCTAATAATAATAGTTATTTGGCTGATTCATCATAAAAGTTCTATCTTCCTTAAATGAACTGCTAAATTATGATGAAGTTCTTAGAATCATAATCAATCGATAAAGGAGGATTTATTGGATGGTTCTTAAATTATTCATGATCAAATAATAAGTTATTAGCAAGGATGATAATTTATCGAGTGTAGATCATTGTATATCATATGTGTTGGTTGTCCTCGTAACCAAGTGATGTGGAGACACTGATATGGCATCTAGGTGAGATGTAGGAGTACATCTGCACTAAACATGATCAATGTAGTACTCTACTATCAAGAGTATCTAGCTAAGGTCAATAGATATAAGTATTCCTCCGATCTGAGATCACCACGATGACTTGCAAGCAACTCACTATACTTTGGTGCCGGACTACCTATATTTCTAATATAGGTTCGAAAGATTTTTGGATATAGTCAAGTACCTGTAAAGTCGATGTGTGAGTCAAGATGGGATTGACCACTCTTGATTAACTTCAGAAAGAGACTAACTCATTGTGTTTTAATTTAGCAAAATCTAGGCCTAGATAATCCTCTTGAGGTGTCATGGAATTTGCAAAATTTTGAGACATAATAGAGATAACTTGTATGAGTGTTTGATAGCATACTCAAAGTTGTCTTGAGCATTATTGGTCATACGGATGAATTATATGATAATCATGGGCCAGGGTTCTAAGAATGTTGCTTTGCATACATTCAATCTATCCGGATGTCGAAAACCATTGCTAGATGGTAACTTCGATTAGTACAGAAATTGATTCCTATGCTACTGGTTTAGATTCAAACTTATAGGATCACACATATTAGAGCTTGTAATCTAATCAGATAGTTAATCGATGATTGAGAATCATTCTGAATCAATCCATCAATATGATTGGTGTTTGACCTAATGCAAGTGTTGTAGGAGGATCGATTAGCAATTGGATTGCTAATTAGCTCAATTTATTTGAGCAATCGAGCTGAGATCAAGTCTAATTAAATTAGATTTAATTAGAATTAGTTTAGACTTAATTAGATTAAGTTTGGTTGGTTTATTGGATAAGCCAATTGCAAGAAAGAATAATTTCTTATTTGACTAGGACTTGGGTGCACCTAATTGACTTAGGATTTAAAGCAGATTTAAATCTTAATTCAATCTAATTTAATTAGGCTCCTAGTTAGACTAGGATCATCCTTAATTGGATTATATTTAATTTAATTTAAATAAGATTTAAATTAGATTCAAACCTATTTTAACCTAGTCAAATAAGAGGAGTCCCAGTTGGACTGGGACTCTCTCTCTTTCACTTACGCCTAAGAAAGCCCATGCCACATTTTATTTCTTAGAATTTTATGTGAACATTCTCACACCAAAAGAAGGTCTCCACTCTCCTCATATCTATTTATTTGGAGTTTGTTTTGACTTGGTCAAAACTAGAAGGAAGTCAGGATTTATTTCCTTCTTGGATGAGTCCCCTTTGACCAAAACTCCTCCCTCCTCATGTGTGCCAACTTTTCCCATGCCCAACCTTTTGTTCTGCCCTTTCTCCCCTAGGTTTTTGTATGTGAGATTTAGAGGATGCATGCCAAAAATTATGGGAGGGGCGTCTAAGAGTTGGACGCCCCATAGGAGTCCTCCTTTGACTAGGTTTTGACCTAATCTTGCAATAAAAGAGGGATGCCTCCTAATAAGAAGTGTGGGCGTCCAAAACACCAGATATTCCATGATGATTTTTGATGAGAAAAGGTAGATGGAGTGGTGGTTTGTGGCACCAAGATTCTTGGAGAAGAGCCTTCAACTAAGACATCAAAGGTTGATGTCTTGAAGAGACAAGGTAAGAGAAGATTGTCTTCTCTTTATTTTTCTTTTATGTATTTTTTCTCTTATTTATTCTTTATGATTTTTACATGATAAAAATTTGAGAGAGAGAGAGGAATAGGATGTGGGGATAAGTGCTCCAAGTTGTTGGGACATGATGTTCCCTTTGGACATGATCTGATCATGTCTTGATAAGAGAAGGAGAAGAGAAGAAAGGTCTTCTTTTAGGATTTCTTGGAGAATCCTTCTTCTCCAATTTCTTATTGAAAGGAATATGCCCTCAAGCCAATTTTATTTTTGGGATGTTCTTTGTCTTCCAGACTCATGTAATGATTTTTTTAATAAATAAAGGCATTTTATTTCATCATATATAGTGTCTTATTATTTTAAGATTATGATGAACTCTATAAATTAGGGCTATGATTTTAGGATTATGATGAGATCATACTAGTGAGATCTAAAATCTTAAAATCCTAATTTAAATATTTTTAGTCAATGGGATATTGAGTTACGGATCAATATTTTTCGGTAAGACTAGCACATTCTCTGTATGCTCGATTAAAAGGGTGATTGATCTCACAATAACTTGTGTATGATACTAATACAAGAATGTGGGTGCTCATTAGAGAATGAGTTCACTGAATTAATCCAAATTGAGAATATCTAATGGAGTCTTATCTACATGTCAATAGATGGTTCTCATAGTAGAATTTGTGCATGTAATCCTTTGACCTGAAACTACCATAGAATCTTACATATATAAATCCATATTTTGGTTCATACTCATTCATGACTTAGTTATATACGGGATCATCTAGATATGGTAGAAATATATATGAAGATTGTGAGTAGGTTAACAAGGAATCGATCTCTCCTGGTAAGAGGAAATAGCATCCTACCTGCTTCAAACAAATAATGATTCAGAAAGACTTTGATCAAAGCATGATGAAAATTAGAAATGAATTTCTAATATTTCATTAAATAAATCATTATCATAAGATTGAAAGATAAATGAATATGACATTGGGATTGACATATTTTCATACCCAGAGTCATATTCAGGATGCAGGAAGATCGAAGGATCTAGTTGCATGGTAATTTTTACTGAAGGATATTTTTGGTATTTTCATCAAAATTTCACATCTTTCAGGTAGTCATGATACGTTGCTAGACGTCAATCATGTCTTGTGGGTTTGATCAAATTAAAATTTTAATTTGATCATTAAATTAAAAAGTGTTCTAAATTAAGTCAAATTGGGTTGGCTTGTTTTGACCTAAATTAGTTTGGTTGAGTTCTAACCAGATTAGGTCAAATCACACCCTGACTCACTGCTGGTTAGATGTGGAACCCAATGGGTCACACACAAAGAGAATTGATTAAGGGTCTAATTAGATTAGACCATGTTTGCAAGATGAATATGCTAGCACATATAGCAAATCCTAGCATCTGGATTCGAATTGGATTCGAATCGGCTTTTGATTTGGGCCAATTAAGATCCGATTTGAGTCAAATAAGATTTGGTCTTGAGTTGGATTAACCTAGATTGATTGGGCTTCAGATTGAGCACCACATACCTACATCCCTTGTGCTAGAGAGTCTCTCCCTTGCACGTGGGAAGTCTTTCATGCGCAAAGGACTCTTTAGCGCATGGAATAAGATGGCGCCTACCTTCTTTGACTTTTTCCATATGTTATGTCACGTAAATATTTTTAATTGGCATGGACATCTGATATCGGGTGTAGAAGAGTCCTTCTGTAGATGAAATACTTCTTTTTTCTTTTAAATTTTTCACCTAGGATGTTTTGTCGCCCAAGCCCCCTTGCCGCCCAAGACTCCATGCCGCCTACTCCTTGACGTCTCTTGGACTAAGTCAAAGTCTCTTGGGACTTTGACTATTCAAGGAGTTTACTCCATGCCTTCTTTTGCTCAAGTGGGCATCACTTTTTAGAGCTATTGTGATGGCCTTTGTTCATGATCTAATGGATGAAAAGGGTGGCGCCGAAAGATGAAGCATTGCAACTCTGTGCTTTGTGTAAAACTTATGTAAGAATTAATCTCCAAAGAGTCTTCTGCGGTTTAAGGCACCTCGTGGAACTAAGTCTATATCGTCAATTTTTTACCCTCGGATGAGGCAATGAGATTGTGGCTGATGGGAGTGTGAGATTTTTAATGGAGGATACTAGGGCATCGGAGTTGATTTTATAACAGATTGAGACGCACCCTTAATGTAAGCATTATGTATAACTACGGGTGCCCACCTTGAGTCCAGATCTATGTAAGGTGAACATTATCTTTTCTTTCTTACGAAGAGTTCTTTTTTTTATCCAATTTACTTTCTTTCGTTTTTCTCTGCGTTATAGATTTTTATTCATTTTTTATAAGGATTCACACGCCAGTCATTCTGTACTGACTAAGAGATTAGAAAGAAGAATAAATTTAAGAAGACAAAAGGAAAAAAGATAAGATAGATAGATAGTCGACCGATAGCCCAAGAAAGGTGAACAAAAGGCTACAAGCGAAAGTCTCAGCCATTTTAATTAAAGTTTCTTTATTAGTAGAACTTTAATTTATAAAAGTTAAAGGTACTGTTTGTCTTGAATCAAGTCTCTACGTATCAACATTGGAGGGTAAACACATGGGCACCTTGATGGAAATTCTGACGGACTGCTATCGATGATTAGGGTTAATTTAGGGTTTAGCCGATATTAGATAGGCTATGTTTCGTAATAGCTTTTCTTTTTTATATTACAAATGCATGTTATATGATTTTAATTGCTAATAAGGTGGTCCTTCGGGTTTGGGTTTGGTTTTTTGATTCATTTTTTGCTTTGAAAATCCATGCTTTCGCCCTGTAAGCACGGAAGGTCAATAGTTGGTATCAGAAGCAAGCCTTATTAGGTTTAAATCATATAATGCTGGTTGCTATAGTATAATAGCATAAATAAAATATGATATTATATTTTTAGCATGCTTTCTTTATATGAATGAAGATCATATTCTTTTTCTTAATTCATAATGAGATTATGTGTATATATTATGTCTGTAAAGTTGTCCCGATAGTAGTGAAAAGTATTTCACTATAATAATGATGGTTGTCTAAGAATAATTAAACATGTTAATTGACATATAAGTAATTTTTATCATAATTAATGCTATGGAATGCATTTAGTTTGTTTCGAATCAATGTGATGAGACCAATTTTAAATTTCTCTTATAATAACATTATATTAAGTTGTAGTATATATTAATCTTTAGCTCAATCAGTCAGGAGTGTCTAAATTGATCAATCGATGTTCTAGAAAAAAATGGTTCTTGATTGGACAGAGAACCTAGTTTTTTTTAATTGGATTCCGTGTCTGACCTGACCACCTTTATTGTGTCTGAAGAAAGCAATGGGGGACTGCCATTTCTCTCCATTTACCTGATCGATTCGATTTAATTTAATCAGATTGAAATGCTTAATATTATTTCACCATATTAAGGCCTTCCTTCATCCACTAGTTTTCTTAATTATGTCCAAAACCAATACTTAGTTCTGTCTGTGTATGAAGAAAAAATCCTGATTCTTTTCGAACGTAGGTTGTTCAGCATCTGATCGAATAAAGAGATATATTTTAAAATTTTTTTCTTGCTTTGATCCTAAATCAGATATAGGATGTTTTCAGATTTTGATTTTTATTATTCTAATAATAAAAATAAAATCCTAGATAAATTAAATCAAATTTAATTTATCTTGATGTAGGGTAATCAATTATCCGTGGAATGAATCCTGTAAGCAAGCGGAAGGTTTAGATCTAGCCATGCAAGTGCCTGGCCTCTACGGTACCACTTTAGGCAGGATATGGAGATCCTCTTCTTCCCTATAACCATCTCCAAAAACTTAAGATTTGGATCTAATTTAGAGGAATCTTCAAATACACCTTTCGAAGATCAACCAATTATCCTTTGCAGTATGCAGCCTTTCTAGCTTTCTTCATCTTTCTCTTCGTTGGATTGCACCAACTAAGACCCAGAACCACTTTGGGTGTGGAAGGAGGAGAGGGAGAAGATGGATTGGCCTGGAGGAGGAGGAGAGAAACCAGCCTTGGGGCAATGGAGAATCTCAGCTTGCTCTTTGAGTTGGATGCAGGATTGCGTTATTTATAGACTATATGCGTGATCCAACCTCTCTTCTTCCAACCAATCAACATCTTTTGAAATTAGATCTAAATATGACGTGGTAGGAATAGAGTCCCTTAGATTCCTCTTAGATGGGTGCTAAGATCAGTCAAACTTGGTTTCTAAGAAGACAGTCTTCGAATCAAAAAGAAGTGGATGGAGTCTATCCAATTAGGGATCCTGGCGCCTCCAGTTGGGCGGCAGCAACAAGACGAACTCTGGGGTGCCGTGCCAGCTTGGGCACACACCAGGTGGGCATGCGCCTCCTCTTGCCACGGTTTTTGGGTAGGAGGACACAAGCCCCCACTAGCTTTCTCCAATAGGTGCGTGACATGTGGAACATAAAGTCAAAGTAATCAATGGTCAACATTTGACCACGTCAAAGGTCAACTTTTGACCAAAGGTCAATAGGACGAGAATGTGAGGTGACCAAAATGGCAAGGTATTATCTTCAAAATAAGACAATGCCTTTTCTGACTTGGACAGGCCTCATTTTAGTCAGATCAGGGAGGCCTCTGATCGAGCACCAAACTTTCTTTGGCTCAGTCAGGATAACTATTTATGATAGTAGAAGAAGAACGTTAGGTTCAGAATCAGTGCCTAGCAATGATTTTTTTGAAAACTAATTGAAATCTCATTCAGATTAATTGAACTGGAATTAAGTTAATTGATGATCACCAGGTTTAAACTCCTTGTTTGTGTGACCCAGTTAGATTTAGTTCTGCAAATGGTAATGGGATATATCATGAATCTTCTATCATCGTATTATCGAAACTCTTTTTGATGGACTCAGAACTCTTTTTGATTCGAACAGCTAGAATGAAATGATCATCTAAAAAATTCTATATTGCTCCCAAAATCCACTCAGTGACCACCATAGCAGTATATTGGTGGCAAAACCCACAGAGTTGAATACGAACCTGGTGCGCTATCTATGTGATTTAAGTTCTTCTATCTTTGAAGATCTGATCAAATTGGTCTTTAGGTGACTCATTAACCTAGTCTCTATCATATGAATGTTAAGACTCATTCGATTCAAGTCCGATGTGAAAATCTAAATTGAAACTCTTCTATTTATTATCGGTCCATTCTGCCAAATGGGCCATGGGCTTTTGTGATTGATTGCTTATGATCAATCAAGGGCGCTCCCTCTAACCACCGAGGTAGATTGATTCTTATCGTGAATGCAATCCAGTTCCTACCATGAACATGCTGCTTATAACCAACATATACCTTCAGATTTCGAATGGCTAGGAGATTGAGTTATGTGTGTAAGTCAAACTATAACACTCTCAGGTGAACTGTCGATGCACCTCAGGTCAAGAGAACCAAACACCTACTGCAGCATCGAGTCAGTCATTGACGAGAAGGTAGACTTCTATGACTACTCGATGGTGGTCACGCTCAGTGCCCCTCGTTTCTCTAACGAAACCTATACTCTCGCTTCCGGTGTCTTCCACAACCGTACACTCAAGACTCATCTAACTAATAGAGTAGTGATTTATACACCAACCTTCCGGATCAATCCCTCCTCATGATGATCTAGTGTCGGGGAGCATTTTAATGAGCTATGATTTTTCATGCTTAAATTGTTCACTTCTTGAAATATGAAATTATCATACCGAATAACTCAAAAGGAATGTATCACCAGAATACTAATACACATATGTGATACGAAAATAACCGCATTTTATTGATTTAGGTCCAAAATTATAATATTTTGCCCCTAGAAATGTATTACAAGTGTCCAGCCCAACTTCTGGCTTCTAGGACACATATATCTAACAATCTTCCATTTATCCTAAAGCCCATTGGCTATAAATCTAAGTCCATCTTCTCAAGGTGGGCTTCGATCTTCTGCTGGCCAAAGGCTGTTGTAAGTGGGTCTACATATTGTCTTTGTGAATTGACTCTCTTAACTTGGATGTACTCTTCTCGAGGTAATCATGGATGGAGGTGGTATCACCGCTCATGTGCTTGGAATTTCCCATGGTGAGA
>QRFJ01005417.1:17500-18965 GCA_006176705.1 Cocos nucifera | reverse complement strand
CATTCTTTCATATACTAGGGGATTCCACTTGGAAAAGAAAATGTTCCATACTAACGTATTCGGGTCCATAACCATGGGTTCCAATGCACGAGATCTTGTAGTACTTATCAATGAGGCCCTATCAATTAGTATTACACAGAAGAAATCAATTATAGAAACTAATACAATTAGATCAGCTCTTCATAGACAAACTTGGGATTTGCGATCCCAGGTAAGATCGGTTCAGGATCATGGGATCCTTTTCTATCAGATAGGAAGGGCTGTTGCACAAAATGTACTTCTAAGTAATTGCCCCATAGATCCTATATCTATCTATATGAAGAAGAAATCATGTAAGGAAGGGGATTCTTATTTGTACAAATGGTACTTCGAACTTGGAACGAGCATGAAGAAATTAACGATACTTCTTTATCTTTTGAGTTGTTCTGCCGGATCGGTCGCTCAAGATCTTTGGTCTTCACCCGGACCCGATGAAAAAAATTGGATCACTTCTTATGGATTCGTTGAGAATGATTCTGATCTAGTTCATGGCCTATTAGAAGTAGAAAGCGCTCTGGTGGGATCCTTACGGACAGAAAAAGATTGCAGTCAGTTTGATAATAATCGAGTGACATTACTTCTTCGGTCCGAACCAAGGAATCAGTTAGATATGATGCAAAATGGATCTTGTTCTATCGTTGATCAGAGATTTCTATATGAAAAATACGAATCGGAGTTTGAAGAAGGGGAAGGAGCCGTCGACCCGCAACAGATAGAGGAGGATTTATTCAATCACATAGTTTGGGCTCCTAGAATATGGCGCCCTTGTGGCAATCTATTTGATTGTATCGAAAGGCCCACTGAATTGGGATTTCCCTATTGGGGCGGGTCATTTCGGGGCAAGCGGATCATTTATCATAAAGAGGATGAGCTTCAAGAGAATGATTCGGAGTTCTTGCAGAGTGGAACCATGCAGTACCAGACACGAGATAGATCTTCCAAAGAACAAGGCTTTTTTCGAATAAGCCAATTCATTTGGGACCCTGCGGATCCATTCTTTTTCCTATTCAAAGATCAGCCCTTTGTCTCTGTGTTTTCACGTCGAGAATTCTTTGCAGATGAAGAGATGTCAAAGGGGCTTATTACTTACCAAACAAATCCTCCTACATCTATATATAAACGCTGGTTCATCAAGAATACGCAAGAAAAGCACTTCGAATTGTTGATTCATCGCCAGAGATGGCTTAGAACCAACAGTTCATTATCTAATGGATCTTTCCGTTCTAATACTCTATCCGAGAGTTATCAGTATTTATCAAATCTGTTCCTATCTAACGGAACGCTATTGGATCAAATGACAAAGACATTGTTGAGAAAGAGATGGCTTTTCCCGGATGAAATGAAACATTTGATTCATGTAACAGGAGAAAGATTTCCCATTCCTTAGCCGTAAAGATATGTGGCCATGAAAAAGGGATTAAGTGGA
>QRFJ01005416.1:0-32902 GCA_006176705.1 Cocos nucifera | reverse complement strand
ATTCCATCTAGGTGCAATCCAATTCCTATAATGAACGTGCTATAGCCAACATACGCCTCAGGATTTTGAATAGCTAGGAGATCGAGTCATGGTGTAGTCAAACTATAACACCCTCAAGGTGAACTACCGATGCACCTCAGGTCAAAGAACCAGACACACCACTGCAGCATTGAGTCAGTCATCGACGAGAAGATAGACTTTCTTATGACTACTCGAGGTGGTCACGCTCAGTGCCCTCGTTCTCTAATGAGTATCAATACTCTCATTTCGATGTCTCTACACCATAGACTTAAGACTTATCTACTACAAAAAAGTGATTGTACACTAACCTTCCGAATCAATCACCATCCTCATGATGATCCTACGGTCGGAAGCATTTTATGAGTTAATAAATGAAAATTCATATCTTAAATTTTCAACTCTTGAAAATATGAATTATCATTACCATTAACTCAAGGAATGTATCACAGACACTAAATACACTTATGTGATAGAAAATAATCCATTTTATTATTTATAATCAAAATTATAATTTTGCCCTTAGAAGTGTATTACAAGTGTCAGTCAATTCTGGCTTCTAGGGCATACATATCTAACAGTCCTAAGGTTTGGGTTTAGTTTTATGAATTTCATAATTTTGCTTTGAAATCCATGCTTTCGTCCTTTGCACCAAACCTATTGTGGATCAGAGCAAGCTTTATTAGACTAAATCATATGTTGTTATGTTTATGATTTAATGATAAAATTATAAATATGAATTGTTCATATTTAAATTATTTAGCATGTTATATGATATGATCATATTTGTTTAATCATAATTAGATTATGATGTATATATCATTCTATAAGGTTGCCCTAACATAGTGGCAAGAGTTCACTATATAATGATGGTTGTCCTAGAATGATTATACATATTAAAGTGTTTGTTATATATCATGACTGATATATTCTTATATTTAGTATGATTTAAATTAGAATGTGCATAGAGACCAATTAAAGCCCTTTATAAAATTATATTATGTTGTAGTGTAATTAATTGATAGTAGAACCAATCTTGATGTCTAATTGATCAATCGATGTCTAGAAAAGTGGTTCTTGATTGATAAAGAGAATATGATTTCTAATTGATTTCGTTGTCTGATCTGGCCAATTTATTAGTATCTAAGAAAAGCAACGGGAGACCCCCACCTCTCTCAACTTACCTGGCCGATTTGATTGATTTAATTATAGATTGGGGTGCTTAGTGTTATATTCACTATATTAAGGCCTTCCTTCAAGCTAGTTCATTATTATGTCATAAACCATATTAGGTTTGTTGTGCAATCACAAGATCGATTATGAGGACTGATGTAATATTGATCTAGTGCATAATGATGCTTATGGCATTTTGGATATACTGCTTTGTTGTGTAACCACAAGGGCAGTTATATTTTATTATGACTGTATAGAAATAAAGGGTCCTACTTAACTAAAATATTATAGTTTGTCGTGCTAACATAAGGCTATTAATATTTTAAAGGCCAAGAATATATTGAGAATTGCATTAGATGCAATTGAAAAAGGTTTCTTACCTTAGAACTTATAAAAGATTTGTTGTGCAACCATAAGACCTTCTATAAGAAATTAGGATCTCAATCCCACTAAGAAAAATGATTAGGTTTTCTCGATTATTATATTTGAGTGTTATGATATTCAATAAAATAGTGGAAGACACAATTAAATTAAAATTCTAATTTAATTATGTATGTCATCATGAGTTGTTTGCTTATGTAATATTCTTTATTATGTAGATTAAATGGTTTCTTTACTTTCACTACATCCAATTTTGGATTTAAATAAGTTGACTGGTCCTAACTATGTGGATTGGCTGAGAAATCTAAAAAAAATACTCAATCAAAAAAAGCTCTCCTATATTCTTGATGCTCCTGATCTTGAGCCATTAGGAAAAGATGCTATAGAGGAAGAAAATTTTATATATAGGATGTGGCAAAATGATTCTCTTACTATCAAGTACATCATACTTGCCTCCATGAGTAATGAGTTACAGAGGCAGCATGACGGCATGGACACTCAGTCCATATTACTCAACCTAAAAGAGCTTTATGGAGAATAGAGTAGAACTACTATATATGAGATATCTAAGTAGTTATTCCATGCCAGGATGGCAAAGGATTCATCTGTGCAAGACCATGTGTTGATGGTAATTAACCTAATCATTTGATTAGGCTAATTAGATTTTATCATGGATGGAGAGTTGAGTCAGGATCTGATCCTGCAATCACTTTTAGAATTATTTTCTCAGTTTATCATGAACTATCACATGAACAAACTGAATACTACCTTTCTTGAGCTGTTAAATATGCTCAAAATAGTAGAGAGCCATATCAAGAAGGATAAAGCTCCTCTTCTTCTTGTAGATGGGATCTCCAAGAAGAAGGTAGATAAAAAGAATTCAAAGAGAAGGCTGAACTCAAAAGATGGCATAAATAAGAAGAAGGAAAAGAAAGCCTCCAGATAGACGACCTACTTTCATTACAGCAAGGCAGATCATTGGAAGAGTAATTGCAAGGCTTACCTTCCAACTGTGAAGACTGGTGCAAATAATGCACCAAAAGGTATGTATGAGATACATACAATATTGTTATTAAATTCTTTCATGTCAAACTCTTGGGTATTAGATACCGACTGTGGTTTTCATATATGCAAATTTTTGCAGGGGCTATAGAAAATTAGGAGTTTGAAGAAGGATGACTTCGAGCTCTATGGTGCTTGAGGAGAGTCCATCCAAGCAAAAGCTATAGGAATAAATATCTTGAAGTTACTTTCTAGGAAGATCTTAGAGCTGACAAATTATTATTATATGCCTAAGATCATTAAAAATATTGTATCTATACCCTTATTTTTAAAATAAGGTTATAATCTTGATGTAACATGCAATGATTGCTCTATCAAATACTCTAATGAAATAATATGCAATGGTATTTTTAACAATGGTTTGTTGACTCTATGTTTGAATGACAATATTTTTCATATTGATGAAAATAGAAAGCATAAGAGAGAGGATATAAATAAAACTTTACTATGGCACTGTCGACTTGGTCATATTAGTGAGACCAAGGTTAACAAGTTATACAAAGAAAAGTTCTTTGATCCTTATGATTATGAATCATTAGAAACTTGTGAATCATGTCTCATGGGTAAAATGACCAAGACTCCATATAGTGAACATGGAGAAAGGACAAGTGAGTTATTAGGATTAGTACATACAGATGTATGTGGTCCTATGACAACTCAGGCCAGAAGAGGATACTCTTATTTTATAACATTCACTGATGATTTATCCAAATTTAGATATGTATATCTTATGAAACATAAATCTGAAGCCTTTGATAAATTCAAAGAGTATGAAAGTATGGTCAAGAAACAAACTAGAAAGAGTATAAAAATCCTTCAATCTTATTAGGGAGGAGAATACTTATCCAGTGAATTTCTAGACTATCTTAAAGTAAAGAAAATTCTCTTTGAATGGACTTCTTCTTATACACCATAGTTAAATGGTATAGTCAAAAGAACGAATCATACCTTATTGGATATGGTATGATCCATGATGTGCTTCATAAAATTATCTATTTTCTTCTACGATCATGCCTTAGAGATTGCAGTATACATCTTGAATAGAGTATCTTCTAAGTCTGTATCTAGCACTCCATATAAGATATGAAGAGGAAAGAAATCTAATTTTAAGTATCTTAAGATATGGGGTTTCCAGCATATGTCAAAAGAAAAATTAGACATAAGCTAGATGCTAGAGCAGATAAATGTCTATTTGTAGAATATCTTAGAGATAGTATGGGATATCTATTCTACCATCCTACTGAATAAAGGATATTTGTATGTAGGCATGCCACTTTCATGGAGAAAGAGTTTATCCTAGAAAGAGGTAGTGGAGAAATATTGAACTTAATGAAATTCAAAAAAAATAAATAGATATTTCTCAACCAAATAAATATATAAATAAGGAAGAACCAGAACACACAACTTCAATCCATAGGTCTGATAGAGTGTGATATGCACCTATGAGGTACGAATTTATTATTGAGAATAATGAAGCCCAAGCCATTGAGAATGATAAATCTTTGACCTATATGGAAGCTGTCATGAGCAAAGACTCAGATAAATGGCTAGCTGCCATGCAATCTGAGATGGACTCCATGTACACCAATTAAGTTTGAACTTTGGTGGATGCATTAGAGGGTGTGAACCCTATTGGATGCAAATGGATCTATAAGGAAAAGATTGGAGTGGATGGCCAAGTTGAAACCTATAAAGCTAGATTAGTGGCTAAGGATTTCAGACAAAAACAAGATGTAGATTATAATGAAACATTCTCACCTGTTGCCATGCTAAAATCCAAATTCGAATTATGCTTGCCATAGCAAGCATTACGTGATGATATGAAATATGGCAATGGTGTGAAGACTAGTTTTCTTAATGTTTCCTTGAGTGGGGAGGTTACATGTCATAGCCAAAGAATTTTGTCTCAAATTAAGAAGACCTAAATCAGAGTTATGCAAGCATTAGAGATTATTTTTGGATTAAAGTAGAGCTCAAGAAGTGGAAACATCTGCTTTGAATATTGCAGTAACAAAT
Source organism: Cocos nucifera (assembly GCA_006176705.1). Lineage (NCBI taxonomy): Eukaryota > Viridiplantae > Streptophyta > Magnoliopsida > Arecales > Arecaceae > Cocos > Cocos nucifera. The sequence goes on along the minus strand of QRFJ01005416.1, from coordinate 28,252 downwards.
TTGGCTCATTCAAGAATGTGGCATGAAACCATGTATGTATAATAAGACTATGGGAAGTGCCATAAGTTTTCTTGATTCTGTATGTAGACGAGTACTCCTTCATTGAAAAATATATCCCATAAGTTGTAATCGGTCAAGTTTATGGCTATCAAATAAGTTTTCATAAATGACTTGAAAGAGCATCCTGTATACATGGAATAAAGATTTATTAGAGAATAGATCTAGAGGATCTAGGCATCCTCTCTCTATCTACCTCGTGGATGAGGAGCAGCCCTATATGATCATGAGAATCAAGTCCATAAGCCCATGGCCATGGTAGAAGTGTGAAATAATAGAAAGAGTTTCTATTAAGTTTTTCACATTGACTTGAATCGAATGATAAATCATATGATAGAAATTAGGGTTGACGAGTTCACCTTAACCCTAATCTGATCGGGGCTCAAGATAGAAGAAACTTAATCACACAAGTAGCTGCACCAAGAGGTTCATTTTTAGTTTGATGGTTGCCACCATATACTGCTAGGTGTCACAGTGGATTTTGGGAGCAATTAGAATGATTTAGATGATCATCATTCTAAGTTGTCTGAATCAGAAGAGTTCTAATCCATCGAAAGATTTTCGATGATGAGATCATGACATATTCCCATTACCATACAACTGAACCTAACTGGATCACACAAATAAAATTGGATCTGGATATCATCAATTGGACTAACCCAATTCAATTGATTTGAAAGATTCAATTAGGTTCAAGAAAATATGCTAGCACACGATTGAACCTAACATTCTTCTTTTTCTATCATTAAAAGTTATCTCGACTAAGCCAAATGAGTTTGTGCTCACTTAGGTACCTTTACTTGGTCTAACTGGAGCTTGTCCAAGTCAGAAAAGGGATTTTCTTAATTTATGAGATAAATTTGAGACAACACCTGCCATTTTTCATCACCTGCTAATTCTTATACTTTGACTTTGGTCAAACTTGACCTTGACCACTTGGAACATCTGCCCATGTCATGCACTTATTGGAGAGCAGATAGGGGCTTGTCCCTCTTTAGAAATTAGAAAGAAGGGGGTGCATGCCTGGGATGGCGTGCGCCCATGGATAGGTATGCTGGAGTCCCATACGGATGGGACTCCAGGTTGCTTCTTGGTTTCTACTTAGGTGGCCCTCACTATAGACTTTGACCAGTCTTAGGCAATCTAAGAATAAGGTCTCTCATCTGATTGGATAGGTGAGTCATCCCATCAATCAGATTTAGATCTGATTGCATGAAGCAACGTGATTGGTCGGGGTGATGGCACTGCATGGCACAGCAGAGTCTATAAAAAAACCTATCTGCGCCCACTTTCTAGAGTTCTCCTCTTAGCCCATGCCCCAAGGCTGCCTCTCTCCCTTCTCCATGCCCATCTGGTCCTCTCCTCCTCTCCATGCCCAAGGAATTTGGGCCTTCAGATTATGTGAGTTAGGCAAGAAAAGGCTGACGAAAAAGGAAGAAGGCAGCATTGCTGCAGAAACGATGCGTGATCTTCAGAAGAAGTTTTGAAGATCCTCTAAATCAGATCTAGATCTAATTTTTGGAAAAAAAAAAAAGAGAAGGAGAGGATCTCCAGATCCAGTTTGAGTAGATACCAATAGAGGCCAGGCGCTTGCGTGGTTAGATCTAGAACCTCAGGGCTTCGGTAGGATCATCAATGGGTAATCAGATTACCCAGAATCATGGTAAAATTAATTTAGAATTAATTTAATTTAATATTTTTATTTATTAAATCATAAAATTAGATCTAAAAAGTATCAGATCTAATTAAGATCTAAGAGAAAATTTTTGAAATATGCCTCTCGATCCAATCAGATCTGAACGAACCTGACCCAAAAAATTAGGATTTCCCTTCAATTGGTATCAGAGTCAGGTTCTTATAAAATTTATCTAGATCTAATTTAATCTAATTAATTAATAATTTTAGATATCACATGAGATATGATTAGATCTAAAATCAAAAAAATAGAAAATTAAAATTAATTAATCTAGATATAATATGTATGAGATACATAACTAGACTAGAAATTGAATTATTCTATATGTAGTCTAGCATAATCCTATTTTTTATTTGATTAAATATAATTTTTATATCTATTTATTTTCTATTTTTTGATCTTATAAATATTATAAACATATCTAAAAATAGAAAATAAATTAAATTTAATTTATTTATATGAGATATGATAGTTGCATGTTTAGATAAGTTGTAGAATAGTTCTGCAAATAGGTCTAGATTAAATTTTATTTGATAAGATCAAATTTAAATTTAATTTTTTAGTTGATTATGAGATAATTTAGATCTAAAAAATATGCATGCATGATATATGTGATATATATAAAAAATATTTCAATTAGATCTATTCTTTTATATGCGATATATGCTTAGATCTAATTAGTTTTTGTAGATTAGTTGTATTTCTGATTAAGGCATTCTCCTCGGCCGTCTGATCATAAAAATACAGTAGGGCTTAAAGCTCCTCTCCTCTCATTTGATGGGGTGTTCTTATGATGTGTAGGGGTGCTGTACGTTCGTTCTTAATCAGAAATTGAAAACTTACTTTCTGCAAAACCCTAGATCCTGAAATCCTAGGATCTTATTTACATGTTTTATTTAAGAACCCTAACTTAATTAAGAATTAACTTTATGAAATATCAATTAGATCTAAAATTGAGAATTTCAGATCTAAGACATACTCATAAAATTGGGTTTGGGCTTGGGTAGCTCTATTAGGTCTAGCGGTTGATCAAACCAAATCAAGAGTTAGTTAGATGGGATCAACAATGCTTAAATTGACCAGCCTAATAGGATTAAGTCTGGGTCAAGATCAAGTCACATGAGTGATCGATTAAGCTAAGACCTAATTAGGCTCAGTGGTTAGAGTTTGGATTATAGGCTAACTCGATTGGTTCTGGCTCAACAATTTGGTATCTAAGTTTGGCAGATACGATCGATTGATTTTTAATTAGGAGCTACTCGACTCGAATGCGTTCTTGTCGAGTTAATGGCATATCCCTTCCTACCGGTCTCACTTACCTGACCATATTTGTTGACTCAGTTCTGACTTAAGATGGTCAATAATCCGAGCTAACCCATGCCACTAGATTAGTCATAATGGTTATGACTATGTCAAGTCTAGTTTAATGAGATCTAAATCAAATCTCCCTAAAAAAAAAAAGATTAAGTCTAAGGTCTTCCACCATTGTAGATGTGTGGGCCCTTCTCGAGGTTGATTGTTCTCGACTGGTTATAGTGGTTTAGTTACACCGGAAAGACGCAACCATGCCTATTAGGCATTGGATGCTACAGACTGGATGATGGATTAGGCTCAATATTCCAGATACGGTGAGAGACTCAATTACGAATCTAATCTATGCAAATGATGAATTTGACTTAACTAAGGAGTGGATTAATATTTCGGACACTGTGAGATTCATGAATTAGAGACCAAGTTTGGGTGCACTATGATTAGAAAATCATTGAACAAGAGTTGTTCACTCATTGGCTAATCTATCATCAATAACTGTTAGGTGAGGTGGTGAGTAAGTCAGTGGGACTACACCATCCAATAGAAATCAGTAATCATGGAGATTTTCGCATCTCTACAGAGGGAGTGTAGAGATCCAAAAAAATAGTAGGAGCTAATTTATTTTAAAATAAAATCTCTAAACAAATTGATTAAGTTTTAATTATAATATCTAACTAGAAACTTTGACCCTCTACAGGAAAATATCTGCATCCAACTCACTAGCATGAATTCTGGACATCCATAGATTGATCGGATCAAATTACAAGGATTGGCTCTGAAACTTCAAAATTATTTTGGATTCTAAGAAGTTAACTCATGTATTGGACCAGGATCCTCCCACCTTACTAGCTCATCCATCCACTGAACAGAGAGTGTCTCTGGATAAGTGGACTGACGAAGATAATAAGGCCAGATACTATATGTTGAGCTCGATGTTTGATGAGCTTCAGCGCCAATATGAAGATATCAGAATTGCTCGCCAAATGTTGGCTCACCTACAGAAGATGTTTGGTGAACAGAGTTGTGCAGCGAAGTATCAAGTCACTAAATGACTGTTCAAGGTTAAGATGCGTGATGGGCAGTCAGTCCAAGATCATTATCTGATGATGATCAAGGACTTGAAAAAGCTTGAGAAGCTCGAAGTGAGGTTGGACTTGGATCTGTAGAATGATATAATTCTATAATCCTTGACTGATGCGTATAGGCATTTCATCATGAACTACCATATGCATAGACTTCAAAACTTCTTGGCCGAACTTATGAACATGCTGGTTACCGCTGAGCTTTCCATGAAAGGTTCTAAAGGCTCAGTGCTTGCTATGGAATGGACTTCTTCCAAGAGAAAGTCTTTTGAAAAGAAGAAGAAGTCTGTGAAAAAGCAGAAGAAGGAAGGAGGAAAGAAGAAAAAGGCAGAGCTAAAGAAGGCCACTAACAAAAAAAATTGTTTCCATTGCAACAATGACGACCACTGAAAGCGGAACTACCCTACATACCTGGCCACCCTGAAGAATAAGAAGGAGGCTGGACCTTCTGGAGGTATGCTCGTTATTGAGTCTAACCTTATGATTTCTTCTACATCCAGTTGGGTGCTTGACTCTGGTTCTAGTGCTCATTTGTGCACTTCTATGTAGGATCTCGAGGATAGCAGGAGGCTGAGGGATGGTGAGATGATCCTATGCATCGAAAATGGAGCAAGGGTTGCTGCTGTGGCCGTGGGAACATACTCTCTTTGACTACCATCTAGTTTAGACTTAATATTAAAAGATTGTTATTATGTACCTACAACAAGCAGGAATTTGATTTCTATTTCTTGCCTTGCAGTAGAAGGCTATGTAATTAGCTTTCTTAAGGACCATTGTAACATTCTTTATGAAAGAAATAAAATTTCAAGTGGTTATCTTATTAACGATCTTTATCAGTTACATGTTGATGTATCTATTTTTAATTTCGAGCAAAATGTGAATGCCATAAAATCAAAATGACCTAGGGATAGTCCAAATGATAGATATCTGTGGCACCTAAGAATAGGTCATATAGCAAAAGATAGGGTTAACAAATTGAAGAAAATTGGGCTATTGAGTCCATTGACTTTCGAGTCATATCCAATTTATGAATCCTATCTTCATGGAAAAATGACTAAGCTCCCTTTTGTAGGACATGGGGAAAGAGCCACGGATCTTCTTGCCCTAGTACATACAAATGTATGCGGCCCATTCGATGTGCTGGCTAGAGGCAATTTAGTCTACTTCATAACCTTTACCGATGATTTATCAAGGTATGGGTATGTGTATCTTATGAGACACAAGTCTGAAGTATTTGAAAAGTTCAAAGAATTCAGACATGAAGTAGAAAAGCAAATTGAAAAACCCATTAAGGTTCTTCGCAGATCGAGGAGGTGAATACCTTAGTCGGGAATTTCTGGACTATCTCAAGAAAAATGGTATAATCTCTTAATGGACTCCACCAGGAACACCTCAACTCAATGGAGTTTCAGAACGGAGGAATTGGACCCTATTAGATATGGTTCGATCCATGATGAGCTTCACAGACCTCCCTGATTTTCTTTGAAGATACTATTTGTTAACTGCAATATACTTACTGAATAGGGTTCCTTCTAAAATCGTTCCTACCACACCATATGAGATATGGCATGATAAGAAACTAAGTCTGAGTCATCTCAGAATTTGGGATTGTCTGGCTCATATCAAAAGACAACAAACGGACAAGTTAGACTTTAGGTCCTTTAGAGCTCGATTCATAGGATATCTTAAAGAGTCATTAGGATATTATTTCTACATTCTAGAAGATCACAATGTGATTATGAGTCGACATGCCATCTTTTTTGAAAAATAGTTTATTCAAGATAGCGGCTTTGGAAAGCATATCAAGCTCGATGAGAAAGTCTCACAAGAGCAACGAGCTAAGAACCAAATAGAACCAAATTAGGTTAAGCCAATCCATACATCACCTCCTCCATCTCGTAGATCGAAAAGGATTTTTCATCCTCCTAAGAGGTACTTAGGTACTATTTCAGAGGATGTAGAGAAAATGTTCCTCATAGGTAATGGGGTTCATGGTGATGATCTCAAAACCTATAACGAGGCAATATCAGATATCGACTCTGAGAAATGGTTAGAGGCAATGAAGTCAGAAATTGACTCGATGCACTCAAACCAAGTCTGGACCTTGGTAGATCCACCAAAAGGTATAGTACCTATTGGGTGTAAATGGATCTACAAGAAAAAGATTGGTGCAGATGGAAATGTGGAGACATTCAAAGTTAGATTAGTGGCAAAAGGTTATAGTCAACGTGAAGGCATTGACTATCAGGATACCTTTTTGCTAGTAGCTATGTTAAAATCCATTCGCACATTGCTTGCTGTTGCAGCCTATTTCGATTATGAAATATGGCAAATGGATATGAAAATGGCATTCTTAAATGGATATCTTGAGGAAGATATATATATGGAACAATCCTTAGGTTTCACATCTAGTGATGATGATCACAAAGTATGCAAGCTGCAAAGGTTCATATATGGACTTAAGCAAGCATCTCAAAGTTGAAATACTCATTTTAATGATGTAATCAAAATGTTTGGTTTCATCAAAAATGAGGAGGATCCATGTATCTTCAAAAAGGTCAATGGGAGCACTATTGTCTTCCTCGTATTGTACGTGGATGACATCCTCCTTATCGAGAATGATATTCCCATGTTGACCATAGTTAAAATGTGGTTATCTAAAGAATCCTCCACGAAAGACCTAGGAGAAGCATCCTTTATTCTAGAAATTAAGGTCTATAGAGATAGACTGAATAGGATGCTAGGACTGTCACAAAAGTTGTACATAGAGGAAGTACTAAAGAGGTTTAGTATGAAAAACTCTAAGAGGGGTTTAGTACCCTTCAGGCATGGCATTCATCTTTCCAAGAAGATGTGACCTAGCATAATTGAGGAAATAGAACGCATGATCAAGATCCCTTATGCTTCAGCAATAGGGAGCCTCATGTATGCCATGTTATGTACACGACCTGATATAGCCCATGCCATGAGTATCACGAGCAGATATCGATCGAATCCAGGTGAAGAACACTGGACTTCTGTAAAATGTATGCTTAAGTACTTAAGAAGAACTAAGGATATGTTACTGGTCTTTGGACAATGGAGAACTCCATGTCCAAGGATATACAGACTCGAACTTTATGTCTGATGTAGATGATCGAAAGTCGACATCTGAGAGTCTGTTTGTGTACAATGATGGAGCTGTCAGTTGAAAAAGTTCCAAATAGACAGTGATAGTAGATTCCACTAAGGAAGCAGAATATATCGCTGCATCAGAAGCTATGAAAAAGGCATTCTGGTATAAAAAGTTTGCCACAGAGATCGGAGTGATGCCATTAGATGCCATTCCTCTGTACTACGACAACAATGGCGCCATAGCCCTTACTAAGAAGCCGAGGTCTCATCAGAAATTCAAGCACATCGAGTGACAATACCACCTCATCCATGATTACCTCAAGAAGGGTTACGCCGAGATCAAGAAAGTCGACTCCACAGATAATGTGACAGACCCACTTACAAAGCCATTGGGCCAGTAGAAGATCGAAGTCCACCTTGAGAAGATGGGACCTAGATTTTTAGCCAATTGGCTTTAGATCAAGTGGGAGTTTGTTAGATATGTGTGCCCTAGAAGCCAGAATTGGATGACACTTGTAATACACTTCTAAGGGTAAAATTATAATTTTGACTATAAATAATAAAATGGATTACTTTTTACTACATAAGTATATTTAGTGTCTATGATACATCTTTTGAGTTAATGGTAATGATAATTCATATTTTTAAGAGTTGAAAATTTAAGACATGAATTTTTATTTATTAACTCATAAAATACTCTTAACCGTAGGATCATCATGAGGATGGTGATTGATTCGGAAGGATTAGTGTACAATCATTTCTTTGTAGTAGATGAGTCTTAAGTCTACGGTGTGTAAAGACACCTGGAGCGAGAGTACAGGTACTCGTTAGAGAACGAGGGCACTGAGCGTGACCACCTCGAGTAGTCATAAGAAAGTCTACCTTCTCATCAATGACTGACTCGATGCTGCAGTGGTGTGTCTGGATTCTTTGACCTGAGGTGCATCGACAGTTCACCTTGAGGGTGTTATAGTTTGACTACACCATGACTCGATCTCCTAGCCATTCGAAATCCTGAGGTGTATGTTGGCTATAGCATGTTCATTGTAGGAATTGGATTGCACCAAGATGGAATCTATCTACCTCGGTGGATGAGGAGCAGCCCTATGATGATCATGAGAATCAAGTCCATAAGCCCATGGCCATGGCAAAAGTGAAATAATAGAAAGAGTTTCTATTAAGGTTTTCACATCGGACTTGAATCGAATGATTAAATCATATGATAGAAATTAGGGTTTGACGAGTTCACCTTAACCCTAATCTGATCGGGGCTCAAGATAGAAGAACTTAATCACACAAGTAGCTGCACCAAGAGGTTCATTTTCAGTTTTGATGGGTTGCCACCATATACTGCTAGGTGTCACTGGTGGATTTTGGGAGCAATTAGAATGATTTAGATGATCGATCATTCTAGTTGTCTGAATCAGAAGAGTTCTGATCCATCGAAAGGAGTTTCGATGATGTCGATGATGGAGATCATGACATATCCCATTACCATACAGAACTGAACCTAACTGGGTCACACAAACAAGGGTTTGGATCTGGATATCATCAATTGGACTAATCCAGTTCAATTGATTTGAATAAGATTCAATTAGGTTCAAGAAAATCGTGCTAGCACACGATTGAAGCCTAACATTCTTCTTTTTCTATCATTAAAAGTTGTCTCGACTGAGCCAAATGAGTTTGTGCTCACTCAGGTACCTTTACCTGATCTGACTGAAGCTTGTCCAAGTTAAAAAAGGATTATCTTAATTTATGAGATAAATTTGAGACAACACCTGCCATTTTCCATCACCTACTAATTCTTATACTTTGACTTGGTCAAATGTTGACCTTTGACCCTTGGACATCTGCCCATGTGTCATGCACTTATTGGAGAGCAGATAGGGGCTTGTCCCCTCTCTAGAAATTAGAAAGAAGGGGGCGCACGCCTAGGATGGCGTGCGCCCATGGATAGGGGATGCTGGAGTCCCATACGGATGGAACTCCAAGTTGCTTCTTGGTTTCTACTTAGGTTGCCCTTGGGTATCTACTTTGACCAGTCTTAGGCACCATCTAAGAATGAACCTATGGGTATCTCATCTGATTAGATCAGGTGATGTCATCCCACTAATCAGATTTAGATCTGATTGCATGAAGCAACATGACTGGTTGGGGTGATGCAACACTGCATGGCGCAGTAGAGTCTATAAAAAGATCCTGTCTGCGCCCACTTCTAAGCTTTCCTCCTCTTAGCCATGCCCCAAGGCTACCCCTCTTCCTTCTCCATGCAACCATCTATCCCTCTCTCTCCTCTCCATGCCCAAGAAAGTTAGGCCTTCAGATTAGTGCGAGTCAGGCAAGAAAAAGCTGACGAAAAAGGAAGAAGGCAGCACTGCTGCAAAGACGATGGATGATCTTCAGAAAAAGTTTTAAAGATCCTCCAAATCAGATACAGATCTAATTTTTGGAGAAAAAAAAGCGAAGAAGAAGATCTCCAGATCCAGCCCGAGTGGATATCGGTAGAGGCTAGGTGCTTGCGTGGCTAGATCCAGAACCTCAGGGCTTTGATAGGATCATCAACGGATAATCAGATTACCCAAAATCAAGGTAAAGTTAATTTAGAATTAATTTAATTTTATTTCTTTATTTATCAGATCATAAAATTAGATCTGAAAAATGTCAGATCTAATTAGGATCTAAGAGATAATTTTTGAAATATGCCTCTCGATCCAATCAGATCTGAACAAACCTGATCCAAAAAATCAAAATTTTCCTTCAAGGACCATCTTATTTATATTTAAATTATATAATATATATCTATAACATAAATTAGAATATTGGAACATACCTCTGATCGCTTAACCCTAAAATGACCCTAATTATCGACAGCGGTCCATTAGGGGTTCCACCAGGTGCCCACGTGTTCACCATCTAATGTTGATCTACACAGAGACTTGATCAAGACACCAGCATATTTGATTATTTTAATTAAAATTCTTATGATAAGAACTTTAATTATTTGGGTAGAGCCTTTCCTAGCCTTTGCTGTCACCCTTCTGGCCTACCCTTTCTTATCTTTCTTTTCTCTTTGTCTTCCTTTACAATCTTCCTAAGCCCTTCTCCTAAAGCATACCTTTTGTCCTTAATAAGAACTTATCTTAATAAGAGAAGGAAGAAAGAAATTGGACAACTAGAGAGAGTGGTAAGAAAGAAAGAAGAGTTCTCAATAACCTGGACTCTTGGAGCGCACTCCTATTTATAATGTATGTAGGGGTGCCATCAAAAATTTCTCATGCCCATTTCTTGTTCTCATCTCATGCCCATTCAAAAATATCATGCCCCATTAGAAGAAAATGCTACGTGAAATTCAAAGAATTAATATGAAGAGGTGCCTCGCAATAGAAGGACTCTTCGTATAATTCTACGTAACATTCCTCCGAAGGGTCACAATACTTTCATATTGGCACCATTAATTTCCACTACTGATCAACATCAAATGCTAATCCAAGGGACTAAAGAATGGCACCATATCAGAAGGGAGGCATCAAGATAAGCTTTGACTTAGTCCAAGAGGCTCTTAGAAGGGAAGGGATGGTAAGGACTCCTTAGTTATCCAAATACCAGATAACCAAAGAAGAGATTCATTAGTAGAAGGACTCTTCTACACCCTCTCTTCATCTAAAATTCATGTAACATAATTTACGTGCAATAAGGAAGTTGGCAACAACAAATATTGCGCCAAGAGTCCATGGTGCATGAAATACTTCCCACACACCAAGAGAGAGACTTTTTGGTCCGTGGGATTCAGATATGTGGCACCCACCAACAAGCCCAATTAGCTTAGACTACACCCAATTCAAGACAAATCTGATTTTGCTCAAATCATATCTTAATTAGCCCAAATTGGAACCCGATTTGAATCCAATTCGAATCTAGGTGCTAGGATTTGCAATATGTGCTAGCATATTCAACCTAGAAACATGATCTAATCCAATTAGACCCTTGATCAATTTTATTTATGTGTGAACCATTGGATTCCACATCTAGCTAGTAGTAGATCCGGATGTAATTTGACCTAATTTGGTTAGAACTCAACTCAACCGATTTAGGTCAAAACTAGCTAACGCGATTTGATCAATTAGAACACTTTCTAATTAATGATCAAATTAAATTCTTTAATTTGATCAAACCCATAAGATAAGATTGATGTCTAGTAATGTATCATGTTTATTTGGAAGATATGAAATTTTGATAGAAATACAAAAAAATATCCTGTAGTGGAAAGTTAATGTACAACAGAATCTTTTGATTATCTTGCATCCCGAATATGACTTTGGATATGAAATCATGTCAAATCTAATTTCATATTCATTTTTCTTCCAATCATATGATGATCATTTAATTAATAAAATATTAAAAATTATTTTTAATTTTTATCATGCTTTGATCAAAGTCATGAATGAGTATGAACCAAAATATGGATTCATGCATATAAGGTTCTATGATAGTCTCAAGTCAAAGGATTACATGCACAACTCCCACTATGAGAATCATCTATTGATATGTAGATAAGACTACAATAGACATTCTTGAGTTAGATCAATTTAGTGAACTCATTCTCTAATGAGCATCCACATCCTTGTATTAGTATCATACACAACTGATTGTGAGATCAATTACCCTCTCCATCAAGCATACATAGGATGTGCCAGTCTTACTAAAAACATTAATCCCCAACTCAAAGTTCGATTGATCAAAAATATTTAAATTAAGATTTTAAGATTTTAGGTCTCACTAGTATGATCTCATCATAATCCTAAAATCATAGCCCTAATTTATGGGATTAATCATAATCTTAAAAATTAAGATGCAACATATGATGAAATAAATATCTTTATTTAATATAAATTGTTATTACATGAATCTAAAAGATAAAAGAATATCCCATCAAAATAAATATTTTGATTGGCTTGAGGGCATATTTCTTTTTGATAGAACATGTTTCTTCCTTCCAACCTTTGCAACTTCCTTTCCTTACACTCGCTTCATTGCCAAATCACCCCCTTATAGCCAAATCTCCTTTGATTTTTGATTAAAGCCAGACCTTCTTTATCTCTCTTCTCTTCCTTATCTACTCTAATTAGCTAAGGAACTTAAAACAACAAATCAAAAGGAATCGATGATTTTATTTTGGGAAAAGAATAAACTAAGAGAAAGGTTTGCTAGGTGTCAATCCAATAAGAAACCACCCAATCCATGGCTTAACAGGTGTTGCTCTGAGGTATTTCTAACTATTTCTTTATATAACCCAGCAGCTAAGTCATTCCATGGAAAATGATTAAAAATTCATAACTTAAAAATCTTTCAATGGAAATTAATTTTCAAAATTTTTTTGCAAATCAAGACGTCTCGCTTTTAGGTCAAAACCTCTCAACACAATCGAGACCTCTCGATTCAGAATCGAGACATCTCGCTATCAGGAAAATAGAAACTTGATTTCTGACACCTAAAACTCGAGTCATCTCGAGTTCAGGCTGAGACTTCTTGAATCCTGAGTTCCAAGAAATTTGATTTTGATACTCTCTTGAAACTCGAGTCATCTCGAGTTCAGGTCGAGACTTCTCGAACCCTGAGTTCTAGGAATTTTGATTTCGATACTCTCTTCACAGCATTACTCAAAAAGTGGCTTATTTAGATTTCTTTCTTTAAGTTAATACCCATAACTTTAAAACATAAATGTAAATAAGGAACATCCTCCTATTTAAAACCAATAAAAATATTACAAAAATCAAAATCCTTAGGAATTAGATTCTAAAATTTGGGTTCTAGCTCAAATTTTCTCAAACCTGATACCTTTAAAACATTCTTGCTTCAAAATGAATTGGTTAAAGGGTCTCCACAATTCATTAAAAATTATTTTACAACTCACCAACACCTAAGGATTAATTATCATCAATTTTTATTTCAAAAAAATCTATATTTTATATAGCTTCCCATACAGGTGTTAGCTCTCAGACTTAGAAAATTTTTAGGACTCGTAATGACAGATAGTCAAAATTTACGCTCAAAACTATTTCATGCTAAAAAAATCACCAAAATTCAACCCTCATGTTATTATTATGAATCCCATTTTTCAATCATTTTCCTTTTAAATCAATAAATTAAATTTTTAAAGCTTCATCACTACTATTCAATATATGCTCATATACTCAAACATATGATACATTGTAACACCCCATCCCAAAATCCGGGTGATGGTGCCACACCCTATCCTTATCTAAAAGTTAAGGAGATTTCTAAGCTATATCTATGCTATAATATCATTTAAATCTACTTGAGATCATTATTTCAAATTCTTGCTCAATCAACATATATAATCTAATTTAATTTTTTAATCTACTAAAGCAAATATCTTAATTTAACTTAATAATTTTACATAATCAAATTCAAGGTTCCATTCACAAAATCATACTATATACATTTTATACAATCACTCAAAATACAACAAGCTCATCACTTTCTGATTTAATTATCTTAGCTATATAATACATCTTTCAACACATTATAAGTTTACAAACCAACATCTCCCAATAACTTCCTCAGCTAAAGGTGCTCATATACATTCTGATAATACCATTGAATTAAGCTACTCCAAAACTACAAAAAAGAAGAGTGAGGGGTGAGACTTGGGGAAGTCTCATTGAGTGAATAATCAATCAATCAATAAAAAATTGAAAAACATAGCTGTAATACTCATTATCATAATATATGAATTATATCTCTACTGCACTTTCAAATAAGTAAGAATCAAATAAATGTATAATCATAATTGAATCACTTTACTAAGAAAAAGCTTTGTTGAGCTAAAATAAATTATAGTACACTGATTGATTTGAGATCTATGTCTCACGTACACACCACTTGCCAATAACACATTCAAGAAAGCTGTTGCTTACTGAACAAAAATGCAACCATGTAAACAATTAAATAACATCAAGCTACTAACTACTGCTGACTACATCTAGTGCACCCCTACCAGGGGTAGTTGATATAGCATTGTTAGTGTAAAGCCTCACTGGGCAAAGACTGTGGAGGTGCCAGCTGAATATAGAGCCCCACTAGGCAAAGTATAGAGCCCCACTAGGCAAAGTTTAACTGCAAGGCGCCAGCTAAATATTTTCTTTTTCATAAGGAATGTCATAATTCACCCCATAGATTAATCACTCCTATGGGTCACCTGCTGAAAACCAATTCAATAAAATACTTTATGCTCAAAGTTTGCTTTCCTATTTCCACAGGAATATATATACACATAACATATATATAACTTGTCAACCATGACAATCACTTTCATCACCAAAGTTGTAATTACACAATTAATGCAACCTAAATGAAGAACAATTCACATTCAAATGAGTATCAATAAACTATTTTAACACCTTTCAAAACATAATACCATGCTATTCAAAATAAATCACATACTCCTAGTTTTCCTGTTTGCATAAACACATACGTATAAGTTGAAAATAATAGGAAGTAAACTTATTTACTTTGCAAAACTTGCCTCTTTCATAATAAATACAATATTAGAAAAACCAGAGTTAGATAGAAAACCCACTCACCTCTAATGGCTATTACCTCACTTCGACACTTAACTTATCCAAGGCACTCCTTTTGAGCTCTTTTCCTTTCTTATAAAGTTGATACATACTAATTAATATAATACCAACCTGATACATAAGTATAAAACTACATGCTTTGCTTCTTTATTCTTATTCCTTAGTTCTTCAAATTCTTACCTGATTCTATTCTATTTTTCCCTACTTCAGATTAGCTAAATCTCAACACAACTTCAAAACCTTTAGTAATTTGATTGTTTCTCACTTTCATCATTGCTCCTAAGTTCAGATAACACAATTATATCATCTAATTGCTAAAACAATTTAAACAACATTTAAGAAAATTATCAACAACACAATTTTTCTCATTTCATTTTCACCTTTCATATACTTTAATTCCTAGCACAGCAAGTCAGATAATTATCATTTTTGAATTCAATTTAAATTCAGTTTAGGATCTGAAGTTCTTACCTCAAATGGTTTAAAATCCTGCAGCCAGTAAACTAGTTTTTTCTTTTTTCTAATTTCAACAACTTCTTCTTCTTTCAACCGGTTATCACTCAATCCTCTCTCTGCCAACTGAATTCTCCTTAACTTTTGATAGAGAAAACCAATTCTCTAGCTCCCTTCTCCCCTCTAGCCCTTCTATTTAACATAGAAACTTAAGATAGCAAACAAAAGGAATGATGGCTTTTATTTTAGAAGAAATAATAGAATTTGTTAGGTGTCACCCCATCAAGAAGCCAACACATCTCTCCCTCTCTCTTGTAATTACATGGCACAATTCAAGAAAGCCACTTATTAAGTTATTTTCAAAAGAAACCATTTAAAAACCCTCTTTTAAAACCCCATGGCTACCATCGTTCTTCTGTTCCCACTGACCGAGCTGGCTCGGTCTCAAATCGGGCCAGCTTGATTGTCAGCCGGGTCAGCTTGCAACTCAAATTGAGCTAGCTCTCTCAAGAAGACAAAATGCTCATTTCTTTTGCCTGAGTCTTGGGTTAGCTCAATTTCAATTTGGATCAGCTCGGATACTCATGCTCTTCAAAATTTTATCTTTGACCACACTGCTTGCTCCATACTCTGCTTGCTCAACACTCTTCTTATTTACATCACTGCTTGCTCAACACTTTTTTTATTTAAAGTCAATATCCTCATTTATTTTACTTTCTATTAAATTTAAAACATAAATGTAAATAAAAGAAAACCCATCCATTTGGATTCAATAAAAATATCAAAAAAATTAAAATCTTCGAGAACCAGATATCAAAACTTGGATTCTAGTTCAAATTTTTTGAAACTCGAAACTTTTAAAATTTTCTTTCCTTAGCACGAATAGGTTAAAGGGGCTCAAAATCTATTAAAAATTACTTTGTAACTCACTAACACCTAAGGATTAATTACCATCAATTTTGATTCCAAGAAAATATATATTTCATATAGCTCCCCAGATAGGTGCTAGATTGCAAACTTAGAAAATTTTCAGGATACGAAATGATAGATAGTCATAATTTGCGCTCAAAACTTTCATGCTCAAAAATCACCAAAATTCAACTCTAGTGTTATTATTTTAAATCACTTTTTTCAATCATTTTCCTTTTAAATCAATAAATTAAATTTTTAATGCTTCATCACTACTACTTAATATATGCGCATATACTCAAGCATATGATACATAAATTGCTATAACATACATACTTGAACAAAAATCTTTTAATTTACTATTTTGCTAGTCTGAGATGTTACATACATCAAATGCCATACCATGCCTCCTTGAACAAAAATCTTTTAATTCACCATTTTGCTAGCCTGGGATGTTACATTCACTCTTTCCCTGGGTGGGTTTTGACTCTGCTTTGGTGTTGGTCGGGAGGAAGAAGAAGACTCCCTTAGGGAGTCTTCTGATCTTTCTTTTTTTTTTGCTTTGAGATGCATGCTTGTGCGGGGTTGGGTCAAGTGGGTTAAGCCCAATTAGGTGGGGTATTACATTCTCCTCCCTAAAAGAAATTTTATCCTGAAATTTTCTATCAAAGATTTTTTTTTTCAAACTTTAAAGTTCACAATCATCATCTCATCTCTTTTAAGAATATGGTTCAATACCTCATATCTTGACTCTTTTTATAGATGATCAAAATTGAACCCATCTCTTCTAAATGAAAAAAAATCAACATCTTAGTTCTAAATAAGAATTCTAAGTTTTTCTATCAAAACATCATCTACTTTTAATTAATCAACCCATTATAAGATAAGAGGACATACTAATATGAATCACCTCTCATCTATGCTTTCAAAAGTTAGAGACCCACCATTCTAATTTCATCTTTCAACATTTTGGTATTCTAATTATCAATGCAACTTCATCATTAAATCATTTCATAAAAAAAAAGTCAATATCACCAATGTTGATCAGAATCAAAATCATTATTCCTAATCTTCAAAATTAGTCTCTCAATTCTAGGTAAGGATATCAAATTTCTCACCAAAATCCTTAACTATTCATGATTTGATTAATTTATCACAAGATCATAAACATTTTTTTTTACCATACTCTCTATAGATGAGTATTTAAGTATAAAAATCTAAGATCAAAATCAAAAATTGATAAACAATCTCAATTCTTTCTAATAGATAGAGAAGCATAAGATTCAATTCTAGAATAAAAAGAATTTATCTATATATATTCTAAATTCAAAATCAAGAATTAAGGGTCTACTCATCAAGATGATAAAAATTTTCTTAACATAGTAAATAGGAGCTCTTCTTTTGAAAATAATTTTAAAATATTACTCTTTTCATTATCAATGAATTTCTTTTACAAGCAATATCTAATTATGTCATCTATCATAATTTTTTAACTCAAAAAAAAATTAACATTACTGACTTGTTCAAAATAATCAAGATCACCATGCTTTTGCTGCACATTCTAATCTAACAATTAAATTTTTTTTAGGTCCATGAAATAATTTTGATCTAATTATTCCTCTATCCTATAAATAAAAAAGATCTAAAATTTTAAATTTTAATTAAAGCTAAACGTCAACTTTCGATTCTCATTCCTACTTTTTCCTAAAGCACAACCATTTAATTAATCATTGAGTCCAATATCATATTCAAACCATCACCTAGGTTTGCTAATTCTCTATAAATCAAATCTTAATACTCATATCAATTCATTTAGGCAATCAAAATCTGATAAGTAAAATCAATAAGAAAAATATTCTGATGCTCCTTCAAGGTAAGACTTCAATTTATAATAATACTAAATATACTTTTCTTATACATACAGACCTATACATGATCTATATATAAAGTTTAACATTGAAAAATATTCCAATCAGATATCATAAAAATCTTTCTTAATATAATCTAATACAATATTTTATCACTAAATCTTTACCTTGCCTTTAACTTTCTCAATTATGAGCAATATCATGGTATTACTCCCACATCGGATTTGAGTTTTCAATTCACTTTAACAACTAAAAATCAAAATATTAATCATAACACATAACAAAAAAAAATTATAATCAATCCTCATGTGACTTCTTTATATCAAAATCAAAATAATCATAACATGATCCAATGATTATCAATCATATATCAAATCCTCTGAACAATTATTCTTGAGTGGTCTTATCATTCTTAATCACAAGGCTTAGTCACAAAATATGAAGACAACTTATACTATAATCATCCTTACAGATCTATAACTTGATGTCCCTAATATCTACCTACCTATATTCATCAATGTCTGATTCTATGACTTATGTTTCATCCACTTATGCTCTAGTACTACTTTAATTATCATGCCCCCAGCCCGAGATCGTGAGTCGAGGGTCATGACAACCACCACATGCTCATAGAAAATTCTTCCTGCAAGCATGCAAGGCATCTCATCATGCTATCATAAAGCAACAGTGAAATAATTTATCATTAATTAAATTTAAAATTTAACTAATTAAAATTTAATTATAATATTCTATAAAGTTTAACAATGCTCAAAAGATCTTACATCAACTTTAATAAAATTTCAATCTAGAATAAAAGTATCGATGTTTTACTTCTAATCAATCTCTCTCATTCATATTCTCATATCATCTTATTTCTCAAGTCTATAAAAAATAATAAAATAGGAATAATGAGATAGACAGTCCAGTAAGCAATGATCATTTTAATTAAATTTCATCAGGCAAATAAATAAATCATCACTTACAGAAAATAAACATATAAAGTTCATTAGTTCGAAATCAATTTTTATTATGCAGTATCTTCAAGATATTTATCATATCAAATTCAATCTTTTCAAGTTTCTTTCACAGATCGATTTGTCTTTCAAATGATCAAATTCTTATCAGTTATTCTTATAATTCTTATCATTCTTATTCTTCTTATCAATTTATTCTCATCAGCCATTTGCTATGACCATATTATCCCTATGGTAGGGTTATAATACCGTGTATCATCTTGCGGTGAGCTGCAAATCATGTGACAGCAATGTCTTTCAGAACCACTGATCTGCTGGTGGTTTGTCGCTGGTCTACTGATGACATAAATTCTCAGGACTAAATCTTTGCCAACGTATTAACCTCCAATGGTCAGATCCTCTACATAGTTAGGCTAAGAGTTCAAATCATCTTAATTCATAATTCTTTTCATAATTCATATTTCTTATTTCAATTCAATAAGATTTCATATAATCATATAGCATAGAAATCAATCAAGTATAATACATAATAAGATCAATACTTTCAATCATGTTTCATTATAACATCTCAAAAATAAGATGCTTTCAATAACAAAATATCATTCATTAAATTTACACAGTAATTCATAAATCAAGTCAAGATAATATATCATAATTTATCAATAAATCTAGAAAAATTAAAACATTATTTACCTCATATGCATTCCAATAAATCCATATCATTTTTGCAATTTTTTTCTCAAAATCTTGTGTTCATAGATCATGTTGCAGTACCCCACTATCAGATATCTGTAATTCTATAGAGGATTAATTTCAATAATTAGAAAGGATACTAATAATCTAAAAAGATAGGTTGACGACAGTCACATCTAATGGTTTGAATCAGTTTGGTCATTCTAACTTCATCGATCAAGGTTAGACTAGAAGATAGATGGTTCAAAGTCTATTTATCTATATCCAATCTGATTCGAAATAGTAAGATCAAGAATCTTTCATTAAGTTTATAAATCAAGTGGAGAGATAAAGTCAAAGGAGAGAGAAACTATGAAGATAAATTAGAACTAATCAAACAATTTGATCCGATAATCCGATCAATCAAATCAAAATAGTTTAAATCAAATCATGATGGAATTATTCCATAGATAATTCAATAAAATCATGAGTGATAAAATCTAAAGTTTCTGGTCTAGCTAAGGTGGGTGCTGGAATACTGTTCGACAATCACAGATCAGGATCCTCCTTAACTAGGATCATTTCAAATTCATCATCAATCATTTAAAATATCTAAAAAATTCTAAGAGAGAGATTACGAGAAAATACAAGCAATCTATAGAGAGAATTTTAGAGAGAGAAAGTTTTAGATAGAGAAAGTTGTAGAGAGAAAGTGGAGAGAAAAGGGAGGACAAGAAAAATCTTTTTCTTTCTTTTCATTTTTTTCTTGCTTTCTCTTTTTTCTTCTTTTATCTAAAATCTAAGAATTCTAATAGAGAGAGAACAAATCTTTTAGAAAGAGAAAATTTGATTCTAGAAAGAGAACGGTGGGGATTCAAACTCAAAACTAGAAGAGACAGAGAGAAGAGAGAGACCCTCTCTTTTCTTTTCTTTTCTTTTCCTTTTTTCTTCTTTTCTTCTTTTCCTTCTTCTTCTCACGGTTTCATTTGGAGGAATAGGGGATCGTGAGGTCCCCCTTCTTTCTTAGACCGGAGGTGATGGCTGTCGGCCAATGGATGATAGCAGCTAGGGCTACGATGGCACGGCTTGGTGAACCCATACCGACGATCGGTGGTGACCGTTGGTGTCAGACAAATCGAAGAACAAAAGGGATAGAAGCAGGGGATTTTCGAACAAAGTTTCTCTAGCGAAGCTGATGGTCGGTGGTGGCTTTTGGCACAATAGAAAGGAAGAAAAAAGAGAGGAGAAGAAAAAGCCGATCTTACCTTGGTCTCCAGCTGCCTTTTCAACCTGATTTTTGGCGAACACAGTAAGGTCTTCCATGAGGAAAATTTCAGCAATCCCCGCCAATTGGCTTCGATTTTTGGTTGGGGGAAGAGAGGGAAGACATCTTTTCTTTAAATAGATTCGGTGGGGAGGAGTTTCACTCCTCCCCATGGTGGATTTTGACTTTGCTTTGGAGTCGGTCGGGAGGAAGAAGAAGACTCCCTTCTGATCTTTTTTTTTTTGCTTTGAGATGCATGCTTGTGTGGGGTTGGGTCAAGTGGGTTGGGCCCAATTAGGTGGGGTATTACAAAAGGACCCTTAAGTATGGCATTCTCTCTCTTATATGCTCCATTTTTATCGTAGAATTCTGACTTGAGTGTTGGAAGATCCCCAACAGAGCCACCTTTGGTCAAAACATTTTTGCAAGTCTTACCACCAGGTGACTCAGCACTGCCCTCTCTAGCCACTCCGGTGAAAATCAAAATTCTACAGCAATAAGTTTGATAGAGTCAGAGCAGATAAGAACCATGTAACTTTTATTAAGACTTAGTAGAGTTTGATTGAGAAATCACACAAAGGATGGATTCCCTAGTTGAATAGATAGAATTTGGTCTTAGTATGGTGAAGCAGGCCAAATAATCAAGTCTTGGAAGTTAGTTGATAGACAATTGAGGTGATGATATCGATTTCATATTTCCAAGAATAAAGGACTATATTATAGGCAAAATGAGTGAAGAGAGAACCAATACAAGCTAATTTAGGATAAGTTAAAAGCCGATAAGACATGACTATCAATCCAATATTAGTAAATGATTGTGCTTGTGTACATACATAGCGAGTAGATAGTTAGCTATAGTTACCAGAATCATCTGGACTGGAGACTAGATATGAAAGGCAACCATTAGAGTGGATGGTTATGGTGTTTGAAGGTAGTTATTATGTATTAGTTATAAAAAAAAAAAAAAAAAAAAATCTTTTGATAATCAATCTGATCAAGTTATCTTTATCTTTACCCTTAATCTTGTTCCTAGTAATAGTAATATCTTAAATTATCTAATGTAATCTAATGCTATGCCTCTATCATATCCCAGTGCTACGTGCAATCCTAACATAGCCCAGTGCTATACTTTTCTATTATAGCCTGGTGCTACATTCTTATCCTTTTCCATTTCTTTCGAATAGAGTGTAATAACAATAAAAAGTCCTTGAAGATCAAGATAACTAGATCTACACTACTCTCTATCCTCCCTTCAACCCATATCATTTTGACTAAATCAACACTGATGATATCCCCATGCAAGTGAGCTTGGCAGAACCAACTATGCAACCAAGCAAGCTAGCTCATGTAAATAAGCTTGGCAGCGCATCTTCAACCCCAACCAAACATGTTTTTTAGAACCCCCAAATATCTCCTAACTTGTCTGAACATAAAGGGCGGTGACAATTACCACTATACTTTACCATGCATAAATGATGATGGTTGAAACTATTATAATAAGTTATACTGGTGGTTATAAATCGTCATTATAGGATGATTACTTATATCAATGATCATCTAAATCATGACAAGAAATTTTAGCAAGATCTCTTGTTACCATATTTTACCAAATATTGTTATAAATTTTACTAATAATTTACTCTATTTTTTATCATGATTTTGTCCGTTACTCTAAATTCTTTTTGTTATGGTGTATATTCACCAACTTATATGGCAGCACGTAACTGATCTTCTCCTTCGTTATGTTCTATATCTGCCATTTAGGTGTCTCTAGATGTAGCTGAGTATGCACTCTTATTCTAATTATGATAATTGAGTAATTTATCTTTCGTTTGTATCCATGCATAACTTAGAAGCACAAAAATGTCAGTTGGATGCAATAAAATGCGTGCAATTATCGTACATACTCTATTAAGAAACACAACTCATGGCCAATAACGCTGGAATATTTACATAATGCATTCACGTGTCTGCTACATCTTAAACTATTGTCGTATCTTTTGGTACAACTTAGTGAAGTATGAATGACATTTGGTATCATCACTATACCTCCACGATCTTCAGACTTGGTTGCCCCATATATGGTGATGCGCTAAAACCGCTAAACAAACATTTCTACATATATTTATTTGCCTACATGTCGGTAGACGAGTCTTAATTTTTCAAATAAACTATTTAGTTGCGCAAAGCTACATAAAATGGAAACTGAAAGTCTGCAAGGTAGATACTAACTTCTCTGCATGACAAAGAGGATAAATATATGACAGAAAAGTCATACGTATGTACAAAGTTGTAGTTTATAAGAAACTATCTATTAAATAGTGTCTGCTAGTTTTGTGATTTGTCCATACTACCTTATATATCCATACATTAGTTATACATAATGTCTGTGGACCCTATATAAACTTGATAACTTAATATGAATTAGCAAATTATATCAACAAAATAGTACATCAATTAAAGTGGTTTTGCAATTTACAAGTTAATGATGGTCTTGTCCTCATGGACAAGAATGAAATTAAAAGACCTACAATCAGCTCACATCATCATTATCATCCAATAGAGTTACAAATAGATCAAATTAATTTATGATCTAATCTAATCAAATCTATTTAGACTCGATCCAAACTATTTTAAAAGATTTATAAATTTGGATTGGATTCTAAAATTGAATCCGTTCTATTTTTAGATTGCATTTGCATTTACTTAATTGGAACCCAATCTGATCTATTTGATTTTTAGGTCAATTTCGAATATTCAGTCTTATGCCCTGACTCAAACTGATCCAATCTGGCTGAACCCAATATATAGGCCCATATCTATGGTCTAGTCCAATCGAAAAGTTTTGGCTCTCTTGACAAACATCACATACTAGACCTGAGTACTCAATCTTTAGAAAGTTGATGTTAGACTGACTGGTAGATGTAAAAATTGTGCAATCTTTCCATGATTTCTTCTCTACTTAGGGTTATTTTTATATTAATTAGGGAAAAGTCTAGGAACAACAAAGGAAGGAATGGTTGTACAACTTTTATGCTAACTTAATAGGTGATTGAGATTAAAAGCATTGCATACCGAGATTGAAAATTTTAAGGATTGTCTATTTTGGAGAAAATAATCCAAGTTCAAAAGGAAGTGCATCTTATGAATGGTAGGGCGTTCGATGATCATTCATATGATAAATTGTCTCATCAATTTAAAGATGTTGCTATTGAAAACTAGTTGATTATAAAGAATGGTACGATGGTTTCTTGACCAGTTCATTATTCCATCGAAGATATGGATAACTATTTGCTATAAAAAATTTTGCATGGATTACATATATTCCATAAACCTGACTCAGATTCAAATCGGGCCTGATCTGAATCAATTTTTTTGAATTGGAGATGGGGTATATATGGATCACACCATATCTAGATGATCCAATTCCATTTGATCAAAAATTTTGAGCATGGATCTGGTTTAATCTGTTCCAATTTTTTAATTAAATTGGGTCTGGGTCTTACATTGGAATCCAATCAAAAAATTGGATAGGGTCAGGGTTAGTCAAGATCCAATCCAATCTGATCCATTTTTATCCCTATCCATCATCCCTATAGCATTGTTAGATGTAAAATAGCTCCCAGAAGTCCAATAGTGATCTGATCTCAGTATGACTTCGGTCTAGAGTCGGACTGAAGAAAAATCCTGATTTTTTGGATCAAATTCGTCCAGATCAGATCGGATCACGAGATATATTTTAAAATTTTTTCTCTTTAATCTAGATCAGATCTGAGATGTTTCAGATTTGATTCTTATTATTTTAGTAATTTAGAATAATTTCAGATAAATAAATTAAATTTTAATTTATTAAGTGGTTAATCTATTACGTCGATGATTGTAGGTGAAGGTCTGGATCAATGCAGTGCAAAGTCTAAGAATCTATCAGATGGATTGGGAGATTCTTTCTTCTTATCTAATGATCTCAAATCAGATCTGGATCTGATTGGAGGATCTATCAAAAATCCTTTGAAGATCAGAAGTTGTCCTTTGTAGCAGCGCAGCTTCTTAGTTTTCAGTCGCCTTTTCTCATCATCTGGATTGCACCAACCAAGAACACAAATACTTTTGAGTGGAGAGAAGAGGGAGAAGATGCTTTGGTGTGGAGGAGGAGAGGAAGAGGTAAGCCTATGGGTGTGGAGATCTCAAATTGCTCTTTGAGTGGGGCGCAGGGTCTTATTTATTGACTAAGCGTGATCCAACTTCCTTTCTTCCCAACCAATCACACCCTTTGTGAAATGATCTAAATCTGATTGGTGTGAATAGAGTCCCTTTGGATTCTCCTTAGATGGCACCTAGATCAGTCAAACTGATTCTTAGGAGAATCTAATCGAAATCCAAAAAGAGAGATGGAGTCCCTGTCCAAAGGGATCCTGGAAGCCTCCAGCTTGGGCATGCCAAGGGTGGCATGCGCCCTCTCCATGCCAGGTTTTGGCAGGGGGACAGGCCCCACCAGCTCTCCAATAAGTGCGTTGACACAGGGACAGGAAGTTAAGTATCAATGGTCAACCGTTTGACTAATCAAAGTAACTTTTGACCAAAAGTCCAAAGGTGATGAAATGAGAGATGACCAAAAATGGTAGGTATTATCAATACAAAATAAGACAACCCTTCTTTGACCTGGACAGGCTCCAGTCAAGATCAAGTGAGGCTCCTGAATGAGCACAATCTCCTTTGGCTCAGTCAGGACAACTATTATGATTAGTAAAAGAAGACGTTAGGTTCAAAATTCGAATGCTGCCGATATTTTCTTGAACCTAATTGAATCTCATTTAGATCAATTGAACTCGGATTAGTTTCAATTGATGATATCATCAGATTCAAACTTGTTTGTGTGACCAATTAGGTTCAGTTCTAATATGGTAATAGGGATAATGTCATTCTTATTATCGAATCATCGAAAACTTCTTTCGGTGGATCAGAACTCTTCTAATTAGAAAAGCTAGAATGATCGATCATTACAAATCATTCTAATTGCTCCCAAAATCCACCAGTGACACCTAACAGTAGATGGTGGCAAACCCATCAAGCTGAAATATAACCTCTTGCGCCAACTACTGTGTGAGTATAATAATTCTATCTTGAGCCCCCGATCAGATTAGGGTTAAGGTGAAATCGTCAAACCCTAGTCTCTATATATGATGTAATCATTCGATTCAGTCCGATGTGAAACATAAATAGAAACTTTCTATTATTTCACTCTGCATGACATGCGAATATTTTTGGTCTTGATTCTCATGATCATCATAGGTTGCTCCTCTAGACCGATGTGAGATAGATTCATTATTGATGCTATCCAGTTCCTACATGAACATGCATAGCAGCCAACATACACCTCAGGTTCTATGCTAGGAGACCGAGTAATGGTGTAGTCAAACTATAACACCCTCAAGGTGAACTCCGATGCATCTCAGATCAAAGAACCAGACACACACTGCAGCATCGAGTCAGTCATTGATGAGAAGGTAGATTCTTTCTTAATGACTACTCGAGGTGTCACTCAGTGGCCCTCGTTCTCTAATAGGAGTAATCTTGTACTCTCGCTTCGGTGTCTTCACACCAATAGACTCAAGACTCATCACTAATAAGAGAGCGATTGTAAACCAACTTCTGGATCAATACCATCCTCAATCGACTGATACTATGTCGGCGGGGAGCATTTTATGAGTTAATAATGATTATTCATTAGTCTTAAATTTCAACTCTTGAAAAAATGAATCATCATTACCATTAATCAAAGGATGTTTCAAAACACGAAAATATACATATATGATGAGAAATAACCATTTGATTTATTTTAATCAAAAATTAATATTTTTCCCTAGAAGTGTATTACAAAGTGTTAGCCAATTCTGGCTTCTAGGGCATATTTAATCTACATCTCCCATTGTCCTAAACACAAATTGGCTACAACTAAGGTCCCATCTTCTCAAGGTGGCTTCGATCTCTGCTAGGCCCAACGGCTTTGTAAGCAGGTCTGGCACAATTGTCCTGTGGAGTCAACTCCCTTGACTCGATGTAACCATTCTCAGGTAATACGCGGATGAGGTGGTATCGACGTCAATGTGTTGGATTTTTGGTGAGACCTGCTCTCTTAGCAAGGGCTATGACACCATTATATGATATGTATAGAGGAATGACATCTGATGGCATTACTCAATTTCTGTAGCAAAACTTCTTATAACAAAAGCTATCCTTCGCAGTCTAATGTAGCGATATATTCTGCTTCCATGGTGGAATCTGCTATCACGGTTTGCTTGAACTCTTCGCTGACAGCACACATTGCAACAAATAGACTCCCAAATGTCATCTTTCGATCATCTTCATCGGACATGAAATCCGAGTCTAATGTTTCCTACCGGACTTGGTTTCTCCGTTATCAAAAATCAACATCATATTCTTTAGTTTTCTCAAGTACTTTAAGGATTTCATTTTCACAGAGTCCAGTGTTCTTCACCTGAAATTTTGACGATATTTGCTTGTGACACTCACAGCATGGGCTATATTAGGTCGTGTACATAAGCGATGGCATACATTGAGGCTCCTATTGCAAAAGAATAAGGGATCTTGCTCATGCGTTTTCGTATTTCCTCAGGTGTGCAAGGGCACATCTTCTTTGGAAAAGATAGAATTTTCAGTTGTCTGAGAGGGTATTATTCCCCCTTTAGGTTTTTCATACTAAACGCCTTTTAGTACTTATCTAATGTAATTTCTATGAAAGTTCCTGCATCTATTCAGTTATCCCTATAGACGCGTTAATTCCTAGATAAAGGATACTTCACTAGGTCCTTCATGGAGAATTACCATTGAAAACCATAATTTGATTGTTGTATTAATGGGAAATTATCATTTCCATAAGGAGGGATGTGATCCACTATACAATAAAGGAAAGACACAGGCCCCACTGATCTTTTGAAGGCATATGTTCCTCTTCATTTTTTGATGAACCAAACATTTTGCACACATCATTGAAATGAGTGTTTCCAACTCCGAATGATGACTTGCTTAGTATATATATGGACCTTTTGCAGCTTTGCAAACCTTGTGATCAAGTATCACTAGATGTGAAACCTAGGGTGCTGTGCCCAGTATAGGTATATCTCTTTCTCAAGATTCCATTCAAGAATGTTGGTTTTCACGACGACGCATGTTATCAAAATTTCATAATCGATAATAGGCTGCAATCGCAGGCATGATGCGGATGGATCG
>QRFJ01005415.1:0-75664 GCA_006176705.1 Cocos nucifera | reverse complement strand
TGGCTACTCATGTTGTATATTATTGTCTTTGTTCCCTCGACCCTTAATTCATTGTATATTGCCTATATTTTGCCTCCGCCAGCTACCATTTCGCCAAAGAGCTATACAAATATAGCATTCGATAAAGAAACAGTTTATTTCTAATTTGTTTTAATAAAATTGCTAAATGTTAATTTTCATATCTTAATATTCCTTTTGTAGATGCTTCATTATCAAACTATCCATAGGTGCCAAGCTTTCTCATAAGTAAATATCTAACATACACGTAAAAAGACTTAAGGTAGCATGAGCAAGATAAAGTTTTGGAGGTGCGACCGAATGCAATTCAGCAAGTATTCAAAAATAACTTTATCTTACAGAGGCATATATGAGCAGAGATTTACCACTCCTTGCATTATTGGGGATGTTAGTTTTGTTGCATAATCTGTTTATGTGATTTCAGAAGATGGCTCCTAGTATTTTTTAGAGCTTCTCATTTGGATTAATTTTCTTATGGTTTAGGAAGAGCGTGTTCTAATTAGGACTAAGCCTAGCTCACTTTATTCATTCTCTATCTTATAATAGCCTCGATTCAGAGTTCTCAATAAGATCCAAGAGGCTATAGTGACGAGATTGTCTTGGTATAATTGTCCTGGGCTAAACTATAGTTTATTGGCCTTTAATTGATCTTAATTGTGTTTGGGATGTGGCAATGAAGATTTATCTGAGTACACCTTGATCTTCTAGGCGCCCATAGACCCATACTTTTTAGTCTACTGGACTTGGGAGCTTTAATAGATGTTTCCAACAATGTGCTATATTTTAATCTTTTTTTAGGAATTCTCAAGAACACAGATAAGTTTTTTTATGTTTCAAAGTTATACTATCTTGATGATCATCAAAAACTTTATTTGCGTAATTGAGAGTCATAACGAACTCATAGACTGAAGAAAATTCTGTTATGATAAAACTCCTAGGGGTTATGGAGACTCACTATATAATCTAGCATGGCGCCAGTTACGAATATGAACGGCGACTCAAACATGAATCATTCCAATTTGTAAGGCATGAGCACCAGATTGGACTCAACTCAAATACTCATAAAGGAAAGTCAAGCTGAAGACGCTATAAATCAAACTATTATAGTACGGCTTGCTATTTTCTTTTTTTTTTAAGTTCTGATCATTTTTTCTTTCTCTTTATTTTGAGATATTTTTGATTTTTTCGCTCTTTTACGCTTGGTGTGTATGTTCATTTTATGCAGCAAAAAATCTAATAATTGATCGCTTTAAGCAAAATTTCATAATGCTTGCTAAAGAACAGAACTGAGACCATAATTCATGGTGTATTCCTTCCTATCCTTTCCATTGCCCATATAGTTTTCTTTCTCCTTTAGATAGATGCTAAGAATAAGTTATGGGGAGTAGAAAAATAAAAAAGAGGACCATGCTGTAAGAAAGAAAATTTGAGGACCTAAGATTAGACTGGATATCATCTGATTTAAAAGATACGATGATTATTTTTGTCTTATATACATATTCCTACAGTTAAAGGTAGCTTAGTTGAGTCGACGCCTTTTAGCTAGCCCACCATGAGGATGGCATTAAAAGTACTTTAGTCGGGCTTCTATACGGGCACATGCAGGCACTTAGAGAGAACAAGTACGGTATGTGATCAACTCAATAAAGGCGCAACTGAGGATTCATTATCACTAAAGAAGTGATAAATTAGGAGTAATATATTGATCCTGAGTATCTAAATAGAAAATCTGGTGGAAATTTAAGGAGAAAAGAGCTATCGTCTGCATGAGAGATATAGATGCAAAAGATAAGAGTATTAGTGGTCGGATTTGCCAACATAGCCTTAGTACAAGTTGGGCTTTCTCTGGCACGAGGTCAGTATGATAAAGAGGGATACATATAACAGGGGAAGGAGAGCGGGGATGGCTCAGTCAAGCAAAATAACATGCGAGGGGGGCAAGTGTGATAAGACTACCTTATGGATTCAAGTATAGTATAGGTCAAAATTGTTACAGTATCAATTGATCACTACGAGATAATTTGTGACTAAAATATCTGGTGTGCAATAAGAAGGGTAGTGATGCTCCCGCTTGGTTTTCTGTGTTTAATACTTATTCTACTCGAAAGCTAACAATTAGTCAATTCACGTTACAAATTGCTGAGTATAGTTGATTCGCCTCTGATATATCCGGTTAAAGGAAAGCTTTGTTTATTATTGTAATTTGATTGAACGTGAAAAAGACTTTGGCTTCTTGATACCAAGCTCAAGCTTTTTATAGTGGAGCGAGTATTTCGCGTAAATCTGTCGTGGTAACCTTTTTTGATGATCCTAAAAGTTAATCATGCTTCGTTCAGGAATGGATAATTCTACTTGACAACATTGCCCGTTATTTTTGATAATACAAACCCAATCTTTATTTTTTCTTTTCAGGGCACTTCTCATTGCTATTGATCTATAGTTGGAATGTGTGATAAGGTGTCATGAAAAAATATATAGGCGTATCAAATAATAGTTTCCAAATTATAAAGAGTAAACTTGTAGGTTCTATTTCAATAATCTTGGTTAAAAATGATATTTTTATGTCCTATAGTTTATTGGTATTCGCTAAAGAAGGTCGACTAATGTATATTGGTTATAACAGGTCTTGAGACCTTTTTTTTAATTCTGGAGTTGATTACAGATGAAATTCAAAAATTGTTACGGTCTAATAAGAGTGGACTGTCATATACAGAGTCCAAAATTTGAATTTATACAAAAAACGAAATAGAGTAAGAACCTGAGTCGGTGCATGTCAAACTGGTTTCGAAAAGAGTTGGCTTCACGATACGACCGCACAATCCGTATTCCGCCAAGTAGACCAACCATTGAGCAAGCACGATGCCAAAGCTACGTCAGCATTTTTTCACGATGCACGGTGGACCGTTTCGAGGGCATTTTGGAATTTCACATGGAGAAGCGCGCTCCGATTGGCTGAAGAATGCGGCGGTCCATGCAACATCGGGCTCGTGCATGGTCTATAGAGGGCAATTTAGAAATTTTGTCTGATTTGACGGATGCGTTTCACTGGGATTTGATCGGATGGTCGAAATGCATGCGCTAACGAACAGCATCTGCAGCTTCCGATCGAGATCCAATGGCTGCGATTCATTCCAACTTTAAAACTAAGAATCAGAGGCTTCTCTGTGCGTGATCTAATGGCCCAGATTCAATCCAATGACTGATCCGATGGTTGCCATGAATTTTGACTTGATCTGAGATATTTTAAAGGATTTTTAAGCAATTTTTGGACTGTTTGATCAACATCCAACGGTTAGAATTGATCCAAAATTCTTTTTGAGATGTTTTAAGAGTTTTAATCCTAATTTTCAAGAGGATTTCGATGGAAAATCCACCTCTCAGCCTATAAAAAGATTTGTTGCCAAAGAAAAGAAAAAAAAAGAGAGGGGAGATAGTAAAAAAAAAAAGAAAAAGAAGAGAAAGAGTGGAGAGAGGTAGAAAGAGGAGAGATTTTTGAGAGAAAAGGAAGGGTTTTTAATTCTTTTTTCTTTTCTTCTTCCAATAATTAGAATATTGATCAAGGAGCTTCTTTTCTTCTTCACCAAGTTCTCCACACCAAGAGTGATGGATAATCAATTTCAGCAATCAAACAGTCTAATTTCTTTATGCTTTTTATTTTATTTGCTATTTTTGAAATTATTATCATGAACTAAATTGTCTTTTACCAAGGCTAAGGTGTAGCCACTCTTTTGATGCAATATTCAGTGTGATTTATTTTTAATTTTAAATTTTATTCATGAGGAGTATATAAATCTGATCTTAATGCTTTTAGATTACTGGCCATCTTCTAATTGATCTGATGAACATAGATGTTACGGACCAAGTACATCTATGTTATTGCTTCTTGATTATATATCTTGTATTATGAATCAAATTAGAATTCAATGCATGTGGGAATTTTAGTGCGCTTTGGATGCAACATATTTTAATTAGAGAGTTTTACAAAACTTAATGTATTAATATTTATTTAAATTACACCTGGACCAAAGGATAATTAATAAATATTGATAGTTTTGCTATGCCTGGACCAAAGGATAGTGAATAAACTAGGAAACTCCATCATCACATGAAATAAAATTAATCTAATAACCTGAATATTGTATTGACTAAGTTGGTGAACCGATTGCCTTAGTATTACGTTGCTCTTAAGTTTAAAACCCTAATAATTACACTCTCTCTATTTAATTAAAATTTTTAATTATTTTTTTATTTTATTCTTTAATTTTTCATTCTCATAAAACGGTCTTCTAAATAAAGCATAGAAAAAAGCTTTTCAGTACTTATTTTTCAATCCTCTAGGGATGATACTCTACTCATTCACTTTATTACTTGATCGACCGATGCACTTGCCATAGCTATAGATTAGGATGCATCACCATATCCAAAATATTGAACCCAACCCATCCTCCAATCCATAGCATCCAATGCCTAATAGACATGGTTGCATCTTTCCAATGCAACTGAACCACTGTATCCAGCCAAAAAGAATCAACCCCAGGAAGGGCCTGCACATCTACAATGGTGGAAGACCTTAGACTTAATATTTTCTTAGAAAGATTTAATTTAGGTCTCTTTAAGCTTGACTTGACTTAGTCATAACAATTATGACTAACCTAGTGGCATGGATTGGCTCGAATTGTTAGCCACCATAAATCAACATTGGATCGACACAAATGGCCAGGTAAGTAAAATCGATGGAAGAGATATGCCATTAACTCGATAAGAATGCATCAGGTCGAGTAGCTTCCAATTAAAAACTAGTCGATCGTATCTGCCAGACTTACCTTAGATACCAAATTATCAAATCAGAACTAATTGGGTTTGCCTACAATCTAGGCTCGAATCGTGGAGCCAAATTAGGTCTTGACTTAATTGAGTCACATCTCAATGTGATTCGATCTTGACCCAAACTTAATTCTATTAGACTAGTCAAATCTAAGCTTTCTTTGATCCCACCTAACCAACTCTTGATTCGATTTAATCAACCATTAGACCTAATTGAGCTATCCAAGCCTGAACCTAATTTTATGAATATGTCTTAAATTTAAAAATTTATAATTTTTAGATCTAATTAATTTCATAATCTTAATTTTTAACTAAGTTTTGGGTTCATGAACAAAATATATAATAAAATCCTTAGATTTCAGGATTTTAGGATTTTGTAGAAAAATAAATTTTGATTTTTGATTAAGAACGAATGTGCAGCACCCCTACACATCATAAGAACATTTCATCAAATGGAAGAAGAGGGCCTTTAAATCCTACTTTATTCTTATGATCGAATGGCCAAGGGGAATATCTTAATCAGAAATATATTTTTCTACTACAAAACTATTTAGATCATATATCACATATAAAAAGATCTAACTAATACATGTTTTTGCATATATCTCATGTATCACCAATATGCATACTTTCAGATCTAAAATATTATATATTAATTCTAAAAAATAAAATTTTAAATTTGATCATATCAAAATTAAAACTATTCTAGACATCTTATAGAACTATTCTATAAATAGTCTAAGCATGCATCTTTCATATCTCATCTGAAATAAAATAAAAAATCAAAATTTTATTTTTTATTTTTTAAATATAATTATAATAATTATAATATTAAAAAAATAAAAATTAAATTGATCTAAAATTATATTAAATTAAATTAAATATATGATCATACTAGACTACACATAAAACTATTCTATACCTAGTCTAGTCATGCATCTCATACATATTAGATCTAAATTATTTAATTTTTTTAATATTTTAATTTTAGATCTAATAACATATGATGTGACATCTAAAATTTTTTAATATCAAATTATAAATGAATATAAAATTAGATCTAAGGTAGATCTGAAGAACTGCTAACCTGGCTCTGATACCAGTTGAAGGAAAATCCTATTTTCCAACATAGGATCGTTCAGATCTAATTAGATCTAAAAATATATTTTAAAAAATTTTCTTCTAAGATCATAATCAAATCTAAGACATCTCAAATTTGATCCTTTAAGATTGGATATTAAGATTAAAAATAAAATTAAAACTAATTAATTTCATACCTTGTATTTTGTGTAATCAGATTATCCTGTGATGATCCTAATCTATCCTAAGGTTCTAGAAAGAGCCATGCACGGGCCTGGTCTCTATCGATATCCACATGGATAGAATCTAGACATCTTCTCCTCATGAATCTTTTCCCTAAATATGAAATCTGAATCTGACCTGAAAGTCCTTCAAAAAAATTTCTGAAAGCAGCATGTCCATCTCACGAACACCATTGCATGGATGCTGAACTCTTCACAAATTTGATTAGATCTTCTTCTCAGATTTATTTCCAATCATTAGCACTTAGAAGAAGGGGAGAGAGAGGATCAGAGAAGGCATGGAAGATGGAAGGGGTAACAACCTTTGGGTATGAAAATTATTTCTTTTGTGAGGAGCCTTGGTGCAAGGGTTCTTATACAAAAGCATAGTCCCAAGTTAGAGTCCCTCTTTGACCAAAATCCTCATTTATTTGACCATTACGACTTCCAGACCTGATCTCCATGAAAATCTCCAGATCCCATCTAATTTTGATGCAAAAAATCAATCTAGAAGGTGGCAGCATGAGTAGATAAGGAAGAGTCCACTGCGCCTAGGACTCTTCCCTTAAGAGTTTGATCCAAATCAAACTCTATCAAAACTTAGCCTAGACTCTTCCAAAAATCATAAAATTTGGTACACCCAATGTATGACTCATGCCCTATCACATATCCAAAAATTAGATCAAAAAGGTTTCTAAAGAATTTTCTAAAAGCCTCTGATTAGGTAACCCTCAATTCTATCAATTAGGTCAACTTTTGACCCTAGTCCAATTTATTTATGAATGGATTTAATTTCTATAATTAATCTAATATTAACTTATTCCAGTCAGATAAAAATAAATCTATTCAAAATATAAGAATGAGTCAAATCAAATTTAACTCAGTTGCGATGAATCAGAAAGATTATAGAAGGAGAAAGTCCAGCTTAATCGTGTGCTAGCATGATTACCATAAACCTGATTGGATCTAATCAAAATCAATCAAACTGGATTAGCTCAATTAATGACATCCAGACCCAAACCCTTATTTGTGTGATCCAATTAGGTTCGATTCTATATGGTAATGAGATATGTCATGATCTCCATCATCGACATCATCAAAACACCTTTCAATGGACCAGAATATTTCTGATTCATATAATTAGAATGATTGATCATCAAAATCATTCTAATTGCTCTCAAAATCTACCAGTGACAGCTAGCAGTATATGGTGGCAACCCATCAGAACTAAAAATGAATCTCTTGGTGCAATTATCTGTGTGATTGAGTTCTTCTATCTTGATCCCTAACAAGATTAGGGTTAAAGTAAACTCATCAAACCTAATGTCTATTTTATAAATTAATCATTTAACTTGAGTCCAATATGAAATCCTAATAGAAATTCTTTCTATCATCTTTACTCTACCATTGCCATGGGCTTAAGGACTTAATCTCATGATTATCATAGGGCTACTCCTTATCTACCGAGATAGATAGATCCCCTATTAAGGCAATCCAATTCCTACAATGAACATGCTGTAGTCAACATACATCTTAGGATTCTGAATGTCTAGAAGATCGAGTTATGGTATAGTCAAATTATAACACCCTTAAGGTGAACTGCTGATGCACCTCAGGTTAAAGAACTAGACATACCACTACAGTATCGAGCCAGTCATCGACGAGAAGATAGACTTTCTTATGACTGCTCAAGGTGGTCACGCTCAGTACCCTCATTCTCTAACGAGTACCTATACTCTCGCTCTAGTGTCTCCACATCATAGACTTAAGATACATCTATCCTAAGAAAGCAATCGTACGCCAACCTTTTCGGTCGATCACCATCCTCGTGATGATCTTACGGTCGAGAGTTGTTTGTGAGTTAATTATGAAAGTTCATGTCTCAAATTTTTAACTCTTGAAAATATGAATTATCATTACCATTAAGTCAAAGAATGTATCATAAACACTTTAAATACACATTATGATAGAAAATAATTTTTTTATTAATTTATAGTCAAAATTATAAAATTATTCTTAGAAGTGTATTACAAGTGTTTAGCCAATCTGGCATCTAAGGCACACATCTAACATCGGAGAGGTGAGAGGTGAATAGGAGCTCCTGACCGGGAGCTCAGGAAGGCAACCAAGGGGAGGAGGCTGGGGTCGTGGGGAGGCAATCGTGGAGAGGTGGGTCAGGGGGAGATGGAAGGCAACCAGGGGTTCGTAGCTAGGAGCTCGAGGAGGTGGCTAAGGGGAGGTGGGCTAGGTGTAGGTGGGGGAGGAGGGAAGGGGAGAAATGGATGGCAAGGGGACTCGAGGGTGGGGGAGATGGGGGTGGCAGTGGGCAATAAAAATGTGAGGGGAGGGGGGGAAAAATGAGAGGGCGATGGGGTGGAAGAAAACAAGGGAGCACCGTAGGATGGACAAAAATGAGGATGGAAAGTTTATTAGTGATGGCAAATTATCAATGCTAGTAATTATTTTCTATCACTAATAATATAAACTCATTAGCAATGGCAAAACACCATTGGTAATAATTTACCATTGCTAATAATTATATTTTAAAAAATAATAATCAGCGATGGTAGCATGCTGTCGCTAATAATTTATTTTCATCGGTAATACAGCTATTAGCAACAGCAATAATACCATCGCTAAATGCCATCACTAATTTTAATTTTTTTATTTTTAAATATGGTATAATTTTAAATTTTAAAATTCATCTTTACCTTTTATTATCTAAATAATTATCATTAGAGTATCATTATTAAATATCATCTCAATCTAATATCCCTAGCTATGTCGATCAATAAAGTTTAATTTTGATGGTTGTGAATAATCATTTGATTATTTGATAGATAGAGATAACTGATGAATCTAAAAACTTACAACGATAATCTCGATGATATTTATAGCATACTATCAATTTTTTACTTCAATCGGATATCATTATCATAGTCAATTTAGTATGAAATGATTTAGACTGTTAAATAAAAAATGAGTGTTCAAAAAACCAAACGACATCCGACTAAAATAATTTTTTAAATAAATAATTTTTACTATTACTTTAATGATTTGCCAAGTGGTAATCATAAAGTCTAAACCGTACATATATGAACCATCCATGTTAAGCAGATCATACAAAAGCATAAGTATAATTACTTAAGGACTTTAAGAATGAGTATTAACAGACATATAGTTTTGGATTATCCATATACATGCGGTTTGAATTTTATGATCACCACCGTATAAATGATCAAAATAGTAGTAAAGATCATTTATCTAAAAAATTATCGTATAATTGCATAGCATTTGGCCTTTTGATCACTCATTTTTTATTTAATAGATTAAATTATCCCATGCTAAATTAACCATGATAATGATGTCTAATTGAAATAAAATTTTTATAGTATGATATAAATATCAATGAGATCATCGTTATAAATTTTTATATCTATCAATAGTCTATATATATTAGATCATTATGCAGTTATTTGTGATCGTCGAAATTAAATTTTATTGATCGACATAGCTAGGGCTATTGGATTGTGGTGATTTTCTTTTACGATACTCTAACAATGATTATTTAGATAACGAATGATGAATATGAGCTTTAAATTTTAAAATTATACTATATTTAAAAGAATAAAAAAAATTAAAATTAGTGATAGCAATTTTGCCATGCTAATACCGTATTAGAGATGTGTAGCTAATTATTAGTAATGAAAAAGCCATCACTACTAAATGTAAATTTTTTAAAAAAATTAATTATATTTATAATTTAATTAATTAATTACCAATGGCTATTAGTGATGGCTTAATTTAACATTGCTAGTAGTTTTAAAAAAAATATTTAAATTTTTTTAAAATATTTTTTAAAATTATTAATATTAGCAATGACTTTTTTCATAACTAGTAACATAATTCTATCTCTAATAATCCTACAATCAAATTTAAAAAAATAGAATTACTTTTTATTAGCAACAGTAAAAGGCCATCTCTAATGATTATCTATCGGCACTAATAATAAAAAAATCTAACTAAAAAAATAAAATTACTTAGTATTAGCAATGGTTAGTTGTTATCTCTAATTCTATCGCTAGTATCTATAGCAATGCCACAGCTGTCACCAATTCTGTCGCTAATAACTATTAGCGATAGCTAAACTTCCATCACTAAAATCTTCGATAAAAGTATTACTGAAGATAGCAAAATTGCCATTGCTAATTCTGTCGCTAATATCCATTATTTTCATTATCATTGCTAATGTCCATCATTAATACTCTATTTTCCTGTAGTATTTGGCATAAGTTAAATTTGTTGAATATAACTTATACGCTCCTTTAGCTATTTTTGAAAGCCTAATTCATACATCTTCTCAATCTCGGTATCAATGATGTCCAAATGAATATTTCTTACATCATCATCAAATTGTCTACCTCATCAAAAGCAATAAGAAACATAATATTGATAGGCTAAAAACCATGGATCTTTGGACACATAATGAGAGATATAATGTAGATACACTACAAGAAAACAAGATTTTTATGATGAAATTATTTGCAATGAAAATATTTTCATGCGAATAAAAGTATTTGCCACAAAATTTTTTCCCATCATAAATACTAATTTATTTATGATGAAATATTTATTTCATCATAAACAATAAAATATTTATGATGAAAATATTATATTCATTACAAATACTAAATTATTTATGATAAAATTTTTTTATCATAACTAATCAAAAAAATAAAAAAATTTAAAAATAAATAAATGCCAAATTATTTGTGATGAAAATAGTTTCATCATAAATAATTATGTATTTATGACAAAAAAATGATTTTCATTGCAAATAGTTCATATATGTGGGGTATGGATTTTATGATCACCACCATATAGACGATTAAAATAGTAGTAAAGATTATTTAGCTAAAAAATTATTTTATAATTGAATATTGTTTAGCCTTTTGATCACTCATTTTTCATTTAATGGATCAAATCATCTTGTACTAAATTGACCATGATAACGATATTTGATTCAAGTAAAACTTTTATAGTGTAAGCGCACCAACTGGCATCACCTCTTCCTAATACCAATTAATGTTCCATGATATCGCTCGAACGCCAATTATCCTTGACATCATAAGCATCGATACCATGTTGCGGAAGCTCTGGATCATTAGCATGGATCTGAAGGAACCTATGACGTTCTCTATGGATAGCAAACCACCGATCCTCCATTTGGATCTGTGATGTGGCACCTCCCTCCTTAGGGTTGAGGGAGACACCGCCCTTCTCTAGGGCTTCTTCAAGAATCCTAGGGTGGCAACTCTAGAGAGAAGAGAAGAAGAGAGTTGAGGGAGAAAAGGTCTGTATTCCACAGCATTCATAGTATTATAAAACCCTAATACAATTTATATATTTATACATAGCCATTAGGCCCGACTAAAAAACTCTCTGGCTAATCCTATACATGAAAGCACTCATCAAGCCCATGTACACCCATGCTCTCATCCTCTGGATCTAAACCTGATCCATACATGGATTAGCCTCCTTAAGACCTTTCAAATCAGGCCTTAAGACCCCTAGGATCATCCCAGACCCTAGCCCAAAATAGACCCTCATGTAACTCTGCCCACGCACTGAGCCGGCTCAGTCTCAGCACTGAGCTGGCTAAGTTCCACTGGGTCGGCTCAATCTGAAACTGAGCTGACCTAGTCCTGTGCCATGCCAGCGTCCCAAATGCACAGCTCTCTATTTTGTCTATGCACTGAGACTTAGCCAACCTAGTTTTGGACTGAGCTGGCTAACCTATAGAAAATCTTTTTTTCTATAGTCTTGATTCCCCGACTTTATTTTCTTGCTTCACATTGTGTTTCAGGTCTTCGAAGCACCAACCAAGCCCGTAGAATCTCCGGAGCCAGCATCATGACTCCTCTCATGGCCTCTCAGGGCTTGGGAGCACCATAAATCCTCACAATCTCCACCTTAGTGCTCCCAAGCCTTGGCAAACCTCTCGGCAATGACCTCCTACACGATCCCGCTATTCCTACGCACTCGATAGCACCTATACAAACATCATCTCTGCCAATCCTCTTCAGCTATTGTGTATCCTTGAGGCCTTTTGGATGACCGCCTCCACCACTAAAGATCTTGTCTTGCACCTCTGCACCACCCTCAAATTATAGGATCTCTTCTGCTTAGTAGCTGCATCACTTTTCATGGACTTTCTTGGAAAACCTACATTATTTCTGCACCAGCACATGCTGTACCACCTAACACGATCTCTTAGAGCTACGCTTGTCCACCTGCATGTGCTGCTCCATCTGAAATTGTGCATCATCGATGCTTTGAACTCATGCCAAATTTTCTCTCCACTTGTGAAGCCACCACTGCGAAGCTCCACCTATATCCGAAGTCTATCTGATGCCACAGAAGTCAACTCTATCACTGAGTCCCTCGAAGCCAACCACTCAAAATTACACTACTGAGCCTACCACTACACCTCGAACACCATCGCTACCTCTTCGAACCCTTTGCACTCCATGGACCCCTTCGAAGCCATCTCGGATATCTTCGCAACTCGCAGACACCTTCGAAACTCAAGAGCTCATCCAACTCTTCTGAAACTAGCAACTGAACCCTAGGAAATTCCACCATAGTCCTCTTCTGTTCCTACACCAACCATCACTTCAGTTATGCTCGGAGAACCATCCTCCATCTAAATCGTGACTCTTCCTGATGCTTTTGTAGAAGAAATCTGATCCATGATACTTTCAACTGCTAAAGACCTTCTGGTGCTCCCTGAGACCCCCTGGCTCTCTCTAAGATCTGCACTCGATCTTTCTGAGATATCACTGACACTCTCTGCTAAAATATACTCCTCGACTACTACACCACCAAGCCTCTCTTAGCCTCGTGCCTCCAAGGAAGTGCTCCTGCATTACTCCAGCACTCCCGACTCATCTCTGCGCTGCTCTACAGCCTCCCAGTCCTAACCTGCTGGACCTCCATGGATCATCCATCTTCATCACTCCTAAGGCATCGCAAATCCATGCTCTAATCAAATTGCTGAATACATCTCTGACTACTTCCTCACCTTTCTGACACCAAAGGATGTATAGTCGCTTCTTCAGTCTTTCTTCGATCATTACCCCCTTGGGAAACCTCTTTTTAACAGTCGAACATTACCCATCTTCCTAGAGAACTTTGATGCTCTCTACTGAGATGCCTCCCTTGACTGCTACATCATCGAACCTCTCTCAACCCTACATCTCTAAGAAAGTGCTACTTCAGCACTCTGGCACTCCCTACCTATCACATAACCATCACACACCCCAGTCTTTCCATCAAGATCGATCAACAAATCATGCACCAAATCCTTCCACCCCAGAAAAATCCATTCTCGTTAATCCTCTCAACCTCCACCTTCAACTCGCTGCTCCCAGTTGGCCAAACCACAACAATAACAAAGATAAATTTAAGATATACCGTGGAATCCTTGTGCAGATTTTTGATTTCATCTTGTACGACTTCTTTTCTTCCATGCACCATCAGGCTCTAATACCAAATGTAAGTGCACCAACTGACATCACCTCTCCCTAATACCAATTGATGTTCCATGATATCGCTCGAACGCCAATCATCCTTGACATCATAAGCACCGATACCATGTTGCGAAAGCCCCTGATCTTTAGCATGGATTTGAAGGAACCTATGACATTCTCTATGGGCAGCAAACCACTAATCCTCCACCTAGATCTATGATGGGGTGCCTCCCTCCTTGGGCTTGAGGGAGACACCCCCTTCTCTAGGGCTTCTTCAAGAACCCTAAGGCAGCAACTCGAGAGAGAAGAGAAGAATAGAGTCGAGGGAGAAAAGGTCTGTATTCCACAGCATTCACAGCATTATGAAATTCTAATACAATCTATGTATTTATACATAGCCATTAGGCCCGACCAAATAACTCTCCGACTAATCCAATACATGAAAGCACTCACCAAGCCCATGTACACTCATATCTCTCATGCTCTCATCCTCTAGATCTAGACCCAATCCATACATGAATTAGCCCCCTTAAGACCTCTCAAATCGTGCCTTCAGACCCCTAGAATCAATCCAGACCCTAGTCCAAAATACACCCTCGCATAACTTTGTCCGTGCACTGAGCTGGCTTAGTCTCAGCACTGAGCCGACTAAGTTCTATTGGGTCAACTCAGTTTCAGTTTGAAACTAGGTCGACCCAATTCTGTGCCATGCCAGTAGTATCGAACGCGTAGCTCTCTATTTTACCTATGTATTGAGACTTAGCCGATCCAGTTTTGGACTAAGCTAGCTAATCTATAGAAAATCTTCTTTCTACAGTCTTGATTTTTTGACTTTGGTTCCTTGCTTCATCTTGTGTCCCAGGTCTCCGAAGCACCAACCAAGTCCTTGGAATTCCTAGAGCCAACACCGTGACTCCTCTCATGGCCTTCCAAGGCTTGGGAGCACCGCAAATTCCCACATATAGTATGCTATAAATATTATCGAGATCATCATTACAAGTTTAAGGATTCATCAATTTTTTCTATCTATTAGATCATTATACGGTCATTCATGATCATCGAAATTAAATTTTATTGATCAACATAGTTAGGGCTATCAGATTGAGGTAATTTTTTATGATAATACTTTAATGATAATTATTTAAATAATAAATAATGAAGATGGACTTTAAATTCTAAAATTATATCATATTAAGAAAAGAATAGAAAAAATAATATTTGACTACAAAATATATTTACGTTCGATATTTTGATTACAAAATATAAAAAAAATAATGATCGAAAAACTGATGATAATACTCAAATTAATTTTTAAATTTATAAAATATTTTCATCATAAATTATCTACTATTTATTTTTTTTAAATATTGATTTATCATCCATTATTTATGATAAAAATATTGCATCATAAATAATTAAATATTTATGATAATTTTTTTTCATTATAAATACCTAATTATTTTTGATGAAAATCACTTTTTCATCATAAATACTTAATTATTTATGATAGAACTTTTTTTTATCACAAAATGATAGAAAAATTTCCATCATAAATATTTAGTATTTGTCACATAAAAATTATTTACGTCATAAATACTATGTTATTTGCAATGAAATATTTTTGCTGCAAATAATCTAGCATTTATTTTTCTGAATTTCTATTTTTCATCAATTATTTACTATTATAAAAATTCCATCATAAATAATTAAGTATTTATGATGGAAAAATAATATCCATTGCAAATACTAATTATTTATGATGTAATATTTTCATCATTAATAATCTAGCATTTATTTATTTCTAAGATTTCTCACTGATTATTTGTAATGAAAATATTGCATCATAAATAATTTAGTATTTGCAATGAAAATCATTTTTCCATCATAAATATGTAATTATTTGCAACAAAACTTTTTTGTTGCAAATAATTTAGCATTTATTTTAAATTTTTTAAAATATTTAATTATTTTGAATTTTTAAGTAATCTAGACTTCAAAATTTTTATCAAAAAATCTTAACCATCAAAACCTAACCCAAGATGACCTTGATGATTAACAACCATATACTACACTATCATACCAATATAGAAGGTATAGAAGAATACTTCTAAGTTGATGTAGATAGGAAGAAGCCAGTATTCAATCTTTCCACTGGGCATCCAAGTGTACATCCTCCAATGGTAATCCACACAAGGACTTGATCAAGACTCTAGCCCTTTACATGTTGGTTCTAGTTAATCCATTCTTTCATGAAGAATCCAATCAACAAATCCTAGTAAAACCATACTTCAATAAGTGTTAGGCCAATGCCTTTCTCTCTCACTTGTTTCTCCTCTTGATATTTCAAAATTTTGTTTCTAATCCCTTATCCTAAAGTAGACTCCTTGTCCTAATCAGGACCTTATCTCAATAAGGAAAGAAAGAGAATTATTTAAACACCTTAGAGAAAGACAACCTTCCCTTTTCCCTAGCCCTTTTTTTTCTTACTTTCCTATTCCCTATCTTGCCTAGTTTTTTCCTGAATCATTATCCTAAAGAAGATTTCTTATCCTAATTTAGGATCTTGTCTTGACAAGACAAAGGAAGAAGAATAATGGGACAAGGATGTAAGAAAGAAGAGATCAAAATCCAATGGAGAATCCTGAAGCACACCTACCTATTTATAGGTAGTGATCAAATGCCAATGGAACTTTCTAATGCCTCTCACGAATTTCTCATTCATATCTCATGCCCATCCATCTAATCTCATGCCCATTTGAAGTCCAAGACATGTGGAAGTCATTGAGAATTAATCCGAAGAGATACTTCATGTAGAAGGGCACTTCAGAATTAATTCTCTGATATTTTTTCGAAAGTCATGTAACTTCACATTGGAACCATAATTCTCCTCCCTTGATCAGTGCAAATTAGCCATCCAATGGCCATTAAATGAGGCAC
Source organism: Cocos nucifera (assembly GCA_006176705.1). Lineage (NCBI taxonomy): Eukaryota > Viridiplantae > Streptophyta > Magnoliopsida > Arecales > Arecaceae > Cocos > Cocos nucifera. Next base: position 59,052 of record QRFJ01005415.1, on the reverse strand, counting down.
CATCTTCATATTATTGGGCATGGAGAATGGAGTCCAAAACAACTTGGACTTTAAGTCCAAGTGGCACATGAGATTGGGATAGGGTTAGGCACCTAGGGTTTGACCTTATTCACTTATTTGAAAAGCAAATAAGGTGATTAATACCTAGAAGGACTCTTAGAACCCTTAGTATTCATACGTCCATGCCCCAAACAAAATTCCATAAATGGATAAAGCTCAGGAAGGGGGTGCCCCATCCTATGGGGCGCCATATGGCATATGGCACATGAAATAAATCCCATGCCCACAATTTTTGATTTATTCAAATATGGATGTGGCATGGAGAATGGCGAGGGAGAGAGAAATAGATGTGCTTTAAGATGGATTAACTCCTCATAAAAATGGTCAGCCAATGTTACAAAGATATGATCCGAAATATGAATCAAACCTGAATTCGATTCAAAATTAGGACTAGGGTTTGCAACATGTGCTTGCATGTTCAATCTGCAAATATGATCTAATCTAATTAGATCTTTGATCAATTTTTTTTATGTGTGATCCATTGGATTCTACATCTAGCCAGCAGTAGGTCCGAGTGCAAGTTGACCTAATCTGATTAGAATTGAATCTAACCAATTTAGGTCAAATCAAGCTAACCCGACTTCAATAATTAGAACTCTTTCTAATTGGCAATCGAATTAAACTCCTTAATTCGATTGAACCTACAAGTCAAGATTGACATCTAGCAATGTATCATGACTATTTAGAAGATATAAAATTTGGTAGAAATATCAAATATATCCTTCAATGGAAAGTTACCATGCAATTTAATCCTGAGATCATCCCAGCATCCCGAATATGTTCATGAGTATGGAATCATATCAAACTCATACACATATTCATATCGATTCTCTATCAACTAATGATGACTCTAATGATGAAGCATCAAAAATTCTTTCTAATCTTCATCTTGCTTTTGGCCAAAAGACTTTACTAAGTCATCTAAGGATGAGAATTCATAGGATACAAACTCATATTACTAGAAGTGATCAATTTCTTGTTGATCGACTCACAATCTTCATACACCATCACATCCAGAACATCCCTACATGTCTTAATGCCATGCTTGGGTATAAATCAAAATATGAATTCATGTGCATAAGATTTCATGGTGATCTCAGGTCTAAGGATCACTTGCAAAACTTTCACTTAGAGAACCATCTTTTGACATGCAAGTAAGACTCCATAAGATGTTCTCTGATAGCGAGTCAATTTAGTGAACTCATATCCTAATGAGCATCCACATTCTTGTGTTAGTATTTTCATATAAGTGGCTTGTGAGATTAGCCATCTTCTCCATTATATTGAAAAATGTGTCCTAAAGCTAATCATCTAAGTTATAGATGATTGAAACCTGTATATGAATTATCTAATAATAATAGTTATTTGGCTGGTTCATCATAAAAGTTCTATCCTTCTTAAATGAACTCCTAAATTATGATAAAGTCCTTAGAGCAATAATCAATCGACAAAGAAGAATTTATCGGATGGTTCTTAAATTATTCACGACCAAATGATAAGTTATTAATAACGACGATAAGTTATCAAATATAGATCGCTGTATGCCATATGCATTAGTTGTCCTCGTAATCAAGTGGTGTAGAGATGCTAGTATGGCATCCAGATGAGATGTAGGAGTACATTTATACTGGACATGATCAATGTAGCACTCTACTATTAAGAGTAGCTAGCTAAGATGAATGGATATAAGCGTCCCTCCGATCTAAGATCACCATAGTGACTTGCAAGCAATATACTATACTTTGGTGCTGGACTATCTGTATTTCTAATATAAGTTCAAAAGGTTTCTGGGTACAGTCAAGTACTTATGAAGTCGGTGTATGAGTCAAGATAGGATTGACCACTCTTGTTTAACTTTAAGAAGAGAATGTCTTGCTGTGTTTCAATTTAGCAAAACTTAGGCCTGGATAATTCTTATGAGGAGTAATGGGATTTGCAAAATTTTGAAATACAATAGAGATTACTTATATGAGTGTTGATAGCTTGCTTAAAATCATCTTGAGCATTATTGATCAAAGAGATGAATTATATGGTAACCATAGGTTAGGGTTCTAAGAATGTTGCTTTGCATACATTTGACCTATCCAGATATCGAGAATAATTGCTAGATGGTCAATTCGACTGGTATAGGAATTGGTTCTTGTGCTATCGGCTTGGGTTCGAACCTATAGGATCACACACATTAGAGATTATAATCTGATCAAATGATTAATTGATGATTGAGAATCATTCTAAGATCAAACTATCAATACGATTAATGTTTGACCTAATGCAAGTGTTGTAGGAGGATTGATTAGCAATTGGATTGCTAATTGGCTCAATTTAATTAAGCAATCAAGCTGAGATCAAGTCTAATTGAATTAAATTCAATTAGAATTGATTTGGATTTAATTAGATTAAATCTAATTAATTTGTTGGATAAGACAGTTGTATGAAAGAATTGTTGGTGCATCGTCCTGGCATCACCTAGCTCTAATGCCATGTTGTGGAAGCCCCTGATCTTTAGCATGGATCATAGGAGATCTTTGACATTCTCTAAGGCAGCGTATCATAGATCCATCACCTTGATCTATGCTGGGGCACCTCCCTCCATGAGCTTGAGGAAGGCACTCTCTCTCTCTAGGGCTTCTTCAGGAATCTAGGGCAACTACTCTAGAGAGAAGAAAGAAGAGAGGTTGAAGGGAGAAAAGATCTATATTGCTTATCCTCTTTTTTTTTAAAATCCTAATACAACCTATGTATTTATACATAGCCATTAGGCACGACCAAAAACTTTCTTGGCTAACCCAATACATGAAAGCACTCATCGAGCCCAGGTATACCCATGTCTTCCATGGTCTCATCCTCTGGATCTAAGCCCCACCCATACATGAGTTAGCCCCCTTAAGACCTCTCAAACCAAGCCTTAAGACCCCTAGGATAAGTCCCTATCCTAGCCCCAAATAGACCCTTGCATAGCTCTACCTACGAACTGAGCTGACTCAGTCTCAAAACTGAGCCGGCTAACCTGGGACTAGGTTGGCTCAGTTTTAGACTGAGCTGATCCAGTTGCATGGCATGCTGCAGTCCGAAACGAGCCGATCTAGTTGCATGCCATGCTGCAGTCCTAAATGCGCTCCTCTCTATTTTGCTAGTCCTCTGAGACTTAGCTGATCCAGTTTTAGACTGATCTAGCTAACCTACAGAAATGACCTTTCTGCGGTCTTGATTCTCCAGCTTTGGTTTCTTACTCCATCTTGAATCCCAGGTATCCGAAGCATCAATCAAGCCCCTAAAATCCTCGAAGCCAACACCCTGGCTCCTCCCATGGCCTTCCAAGGCTTGGGAGCAACATCAATCCTTATAAGCTCCACCTTGGTGCCTCAAGCCTTGGCAAATCCCTCGATAATGCACTCCTGCATGATCCCGCTATCGATGCGTACCCTGACAGCATCTGTGCAAATATCACCTCTATCAATTTTTTTCAGCTATTGTGCATCTTTGAAGCCTTTAGGATGACCACCTCTACCACTAAAGACCTGGGCTTGCTTCTTGGCTCCACTATGGAATTATAGGATCCCTTTTGCTTAGCAGTTGCATCACTTTCTCTAGACTTTTTTGAAGAATCTACAATATTTCTGCACCAGCATATGCTATACCATCTGACACGATCTCCTCAGAGCTATGCCTGTCCACCTATACATACCACTACATCAGGAACTGTGCGTCGCCGACATTGACCCTCAGCTCTGAACTCATGCTAAATTTTTTCTCCACTTGTGAAGCCACCATTATGGAGCTCCACCTATATTCGAAGTCCACCTGATGCTGTAGAAGTCAACTATGTCATCGAGTCCCTGGCCAACCACTTAATCTACATTACTGAGTCTGCCGCTGTACCTCGAACATCGTTGCTACTGCTTCAAATTCTTTGTACCCTATGGCCCTCTTTGAAGCTATCTCGGATACCTCCGCAACCCATGGGTACCTCTGAAACCCAAGAGCTCATCCAACTCTTCTGAATCCAATGACTGAACCCTAAAAAATTCCATCCTAGCCTTCTCCTCTTTTTCCCCTACACCAGCCATCGCTTTAGTTGTGCTCGAATGAACTACAGCTCAAATCCTGTCCTAGGCTAAGACCCACCTACCTTGTCCTGAGGCTGTCGAGACTCCATGGCTCTCCCTGAGACCTACACTCGATCTTCCTAAGATGCCTCTTGACACTCTCTATTGATATACCTCCCTCGACTGCTGCACCACCAAGCCTCTCTCAGTCTCATGTCTCTAGGAATGCACTACATAGCACTCTAGTACTCCCTGACTCATCTCGACATTACTTCCTCATAGGTATCTGGGTCCTCTCTTGTTGTACACAAAGCATCTTCCATTGAACTACGACTCTTCCTGATGCTCCTATAGAAGAAACCTAATCTAGGATACTCCCCGCTGTCTGAGACCTCCTAGCGCTCCTTGAGATCTCCTGACTCTCTCTGAGATCTACTTTTAGTCTCACTGAGATACTCCTGACACTCTCTATTGAGACACCTCCCTCAGCTACTACACTACCGAGCCTCTTTCAGCCCCTGTGCCTCTAAGGTAGCACTCCTACATCACTCCAGCACTTCCTGACATGTCTCTACGTTGCTCTATAGCTGCCCAGTCCTAACCTACTGGGCTTCCATGGATCATCCATCTCCATCATCCCTAAGGCTCCATAAATTTATGCTTTGGTCAAATCATTAAATAAATCTTTGACTACTTTCCTATCGTTCTACAATCGAGGGATGTATAGTCGCTTCTTCAGCCTGCCTTCAACCATTATCCCTTAAAAAATTTCTCTTCAACAACCCCACACTATCCATCCTTCTAGAGAACCCTGATGCTTTCTACTGAGATACCTTTCTTGGCTACTGCATCATTGAACCTCTCTCAGCCCTGCATCTCAAGAAAAGTGCTACTGTGGCACTCCAGTGCTCTCTACTTTGTCTACCATTATACACCTCAATTTTTCCGCTAAGACCAACCAGCAAATCATGCACCCAAACCTTCCACCCCAAGAAAAATCCTTTTCATTTATCCTCTCAGCCTCCACCTTCAACCCACTGCTCTCGGTTGGCCAAACCATAATAATAACAAATGTAGATCTAAGATATACCATGGAATACTTGAGCAGATTTTTGATTTCATCATGTATGACTTCTCCTTCACTTTCACGCATCATCAGGCTCTGATATCAATTATTGGCATATCATCCTAGCATCACCTGCTCTAATGCCATATTATGGAAGCTCCAGATCTTTAGCATGGATCATAAGAGACCTTTGACATTCTCTAAGGTAGCATATCATAGATCCATCACCTAGATCTATGCTGGGGCACCTCCCTTCTTGGGCTTGAGGGAGGCACCTTCTCTCTCTAGGGCTTCTTCAGGAACCTAAGGCAACTACTCTAGAGAAAAGAGAGAAGAGAGGTTGAAGGAAGAAAAGATCTATATTGCTTGCCCTATTTTTCTTAAAATCCTAATACAACCTATGTATTTTTGCATAGCCATTAGGCCCGACCAAAAACTCTCCTAGCTAACCTAATACATGAAATCACTCATCGAGCCCACCTATGTCTCCCATGCTCTCATCCTCTGGAACTAAGCCCGACCCATACACGAGTTAGCCTCTTTAAGACCTCTCAAATTAGAACTTAAGACCCATAGGATAAGCCCCTATCCTAACCCTAAATAGATCCACATGTAGCTCTGCATGCGGACCGAGCCAGCTCAGTCTTAGCATTGAGTCGACAAACCTGAGACTAGATTGGCTCAATTTTAGATTGAGCTGATCTAGTTGAATGCCATGCTATAGTCCCAAATGTGCTCCTCTCTGTTTGTCCTATCCTCTGAGACTTAGCCGATCCAGTTTTAGACTGAGTCAGCTAACCTGCAGAAATGATCCTTTTTGCAATCTTGATTTTTCGACTTTGATTCCTTGCTCCACCTTGAATCTCAAGTATCCAAAGCACCAACCAAGCTCCTAAAATCTTTGGAGCCAATACTCTAGCTCCTTCCATAGCCTCCCAAGGCTTGGGAGCACCATTAGTCCTCACAAGAATAAGTCCTTATTAGACTAGGACTTGAGTGCACCTAATTTCTAATTAACTTAGAATTTAAATCAAAATTAAATATGATTAATCTAATTTAATTAGGCTTCTAATTAGATTAAGATTCTTTATTAATTAGGTTGACTCAAAACTATTTTGATTTGGATTCAAAACATCTTGACCTAGTCAAAATAGGAGAGTCCTAGTTAGACTAGAACTTTTTTCTTCCTTGCGCCAATAAAAGCCAATGCCCATATTTTATTTTTAGATTTTTACATGATGTTTTCCATGCCAATAAGAGCTTCACCATACCCCACATATTCTAGTTTTTTAGAATAATTTTTGACTTGGTCAAAGATGGCAATTAGTTTTGCCTAGGATTCTATTTGATAGAGTCCTACTAATCCAAAACACCTCATTCTCTTTTGTGCCATATTAACCCATGCCCAATATTGATTGTCGCCCTTTTTTTTCTACTTGTGTATGTAGGTTTCAGGTTTCTCATGCCTATAATTAAGGAAGGGGCATCCAAGAGTTGGACACCCCATAGGAGTCCATAAAATAGTTCTTTGACTAGGTCTTTTTGACCTAGTCTTCCTATTGTTATGAGATGCCTCCTATTCTTTTGTGATGGTGTTAAAAACCTGGTTGTTCCATGGAAAAAATCAGAGAAAAGGAGGAGTTGGCATGGGGATTATGGGTGCCAATTATCTTGGAGAAGCTCCTTTCTTTTGGACATCAAATGTTGATGTCTTGAAGGGATAAAGGTAAGAGAAGATTGCCTTCTCTTATTTTTTTCTTTTAGATTTTTTTCTTCTCATTTCTTTATGTATTTTTATGTGATAAAAATATAAAATAGAGAGGGAGATGGCATAGAGAATGAGTGCTCCAAGGAGTTGGGTCATGGAAGTTTATTTTGGACATGATCTGATCATGTCCTTATGACAGAAGAAAAAGAGAAAATAGTCTTCTCTTAAGATTTCTTTGAGAACCCTTCTTCTCCATATTTATGCGAGATTTTTCTTTAAGAAAAATCAAAGAATGTTAGATCTAGAAAAAACTAGAGGAGAAGAACTCCTCTTGTCCTAACATAGAGATGTTTTCGGGACATCAATCATTGATGTCCTAAAAGAGAAGATCCATCTTCTCTTAGGATGTTTTTTCTTGTATTTTATTTTCTAATTCTTGGAGATCTAAGGATTGGATTTATTCCTTATTTTTTCTTGTATTCTTCATCTCTTGGAGTATCCAAAAGATTAGAAGAATAATTTTTAGATTAACCATCAGAAGAGATCCGCGAGAAGCTAGCACTTCGGGTGGATCTTCGTTCGACAAACCTTCGATTTATGTTGTAGCCTCGTGTGGACTATCTGTAGAGGCTGGACATGTTTGCAGCTTCGAGCAATAAAGAACTATAATAAAATCAACCATGATATTCTTGACCCACGTGAAGGTAAGAGATTTCATGTCTTCTCTATCCTAGATGCGATCTAGGATTTTGATCTAGAACTGTTCTAGATCTAGGATATTGATCTGATCAATACCATAGCACTTTAATTTTTAGATTTATATATGCATGATGACATGTTATAGATCCTAGATGTAGAGTTTAATAATTAGATTATATGACATTATAGATTAAATAGTTTAATCTACATCTTTCGCTATAATTTATTTCGAAAAGATTTTGAAATACAAGCATGAAACCCTGCATATTTTCCAACGATGGTATCAGAGCATCTAGATTCTTTTATAATATGATTATTTTTATATTAAAATAAATCTAAAAAATAAAATTTTTAAGATCGCACATATTGATATAAGATTGTCAAGTTGTAAGATTTATCCCTTATAGTGGAGAGGTTGTCCTAGTATGTGCTAATTTATAAAATTGAATCATGAATAAGTTAGATTAGATCTAAAAAAATTTATAATTTATTTTTTTAATTTTAAATCAAAAATAAATAGACGTTAGATCTATTTTAGATTATTTAATTAGATCTAAATAATATCGAATTGCATATATTGATAATAAGGTTGTCCTACTGTAAGGTTTATCCCTTACAGTGGAGAGGTAGTCCTAGTATGTACTGACCTAAATAATCCAAATCATAAATATGTTGATAGGATCTAAAGTAATTTATAATTTATTTTTAGATTTTAAATCTAAAATTAAATAGTTTATGATCTGATTTTGATCATTTAGATGAGATCCATATGATATGTTTCATGTTTTGATCTAGATTTTCATGTTGCATATATTGATATATAGCTTTATTTTGAATCTAGTTTGCATATGTATGACATATAAGTTTTGTAGAATTTAAATTATGAACTTACTTTCTGCAAAATTCTAGATTCGAAATCTTAGGACATGATTGAAACATTGAAATAAATCAGATCTAAAATCATGTATTGAATATGATTCAATGTAAACTATTTACAACTTAAAAATATTTTAAATAATCAAATCAGAAATTAGTTTTGAGGTTCCATAAATCCAAACCCATAAGCCTTGAACTTAATTAAGAATTAAGTGATTGTTTAGGATCTAGGTTTGTGATTTGAAGATCCGAAGATAATTTCATAAAACATGGGTTAAAGGATAATGGGTTAGCTTTGATCAGATCATTAACTAGATTAGACCTAGGGTTAGACTAAATATGGATCAAGTTAAAAAATTGATCAAACCTAACTAATAGTTAATTAGGATTAGGTTATTTCTTTTTTATAGATCAATTCAATGGTCATAGTTGATCAAACTCCATACATCTAACAAATGGACCATGATCATGGCTCAATGGCTGAGCCCGAGTCTTTAGATAAACTAAATCAAAACTAACAAATCGATTGATGTCTAAGGTAAGTCTAGCATTTCCAAACTGATGGATTTTAATTGGTAGAAAGCTTACTTGGCCATTTCTGATGGTGTCTAAGGCATGCCTTGGCAGACCCTTCCATCGATCCCACTTATCTGGTCAATATGGTTAATCAGCTTTTGATTAGGTTGCTCATTAATTCATGCTAACCCATGTCACATAGAAAATTAGTGAGTAATTTTATTTAGTGAGACTAATCTAGGTACCCAAGAATCGATATTGATCCTAGTCCTTGTCAATGACTTGAGAAGTAAGTGGGAGGACATGACTTGGTGAAGTCAATGGAAGCAAATTGATCCATATCCTTTCTATCCTTAAATCATAAATAAATTTAAACCCTCTAAAATTATTAGTTTCTTAAAATGATAAAGATATGGGGATAACTGAGTCATAGCCTCCCAATAAGGTGTTTGATAATGGGTCTATTAACTAAATAATTATTAGAGGCCCATAGGCCTAGTGCTTGTTGACTAATGAAATTATCATTCATCATATGATGACTTGAATGTCTCTCTAATGGTGATTAGGTTGACCAACCAAAGTTAGGCTTAATCATTCATTGGTTAGATGCACCAAGTATAGTCATGTTAATGGTTGGACCTAACCGGATCCTTACAGTGGAGGTCAAAATCTACTGATTAGATTTTTGAGGCAAAATTAAATTACTAAAAATTATTTAGAAAAATAATTGATTAATAAATCTACCTATAGATGCACATGGGTTGACCGACCAATGTTGAGCTTGTGTGTAGTCTATGTAGATTCTAGTACCTGCTAGAAAATTAAAGTAATTTTTTGAATTGGAGGTAGAGGCTACCAATTCAAATAAAATAGTGGAAGAATCTTTAAACTAAAGTCCATGTCTTTCGACTTAAAATAATTCATATACATTAGGTCATTTTTCTCTTTTCTCAAATTAAGGCTAAATTCTAATTGCTCCAATCACTATTAGATAATGATGACTTATGGGACCCAACTTTGATAATTAGTATTGAAAGTTGAATTTGGTTCAGTAGTACAAATGGGTTCATGCTATGGCTTGTTAGCTTAGTCAAAATATATGGTCCAAGTATTAGATGTATGCCCTAGAAGCCAGATTAGCTAAACACTTCTAATACACTTCTAAGGATAATTTTATAATTTTGACTATAAATTAATAAAAGAATTATTTTTTATGATAGTATGTATTTAAAGTGTCTGTGATATATCCTTTGAGTTAATGATAATGATAATTCATATTTTCAAGAGTTAAAAATTTAAGATATGAATTTTCATAATTAACTCATAAATTGCTCCTGACCATAGGATCATCACAAGGATGGTGATCGATCCAAAAGGTTAGTGTATGATCGCTTTCTTAGGATAGATGAGTCTTGAGTCTATGGTGTGGAGACACCAGAGTGAGAGTGTAGATACTCATTAGAGAATAAGGGCACTAAGCGTGACTACCTCGAGCAGTCATAAGAAAGTCTACCTTCTCATCGATGACTGGCTCGATATTATAGTGGTGTTTCTGATTCTTTGACCTGAGTTGCATCGATAGTTCACCTTGAGGGTGTTATAGTTTGACTATACCATAACTCGATCACCTAGCTATCTAGAACCATAAGGTGTTTATTGGTTATAGCATGTTCATTGTAGGAATTGGATTGCACCAATAGGGGATTTATCTACCTCGATAGACGAGGAGTAGCTCTATGATAACCATGAGATTGAGTTTCTAAGTCCATGGCCATGGTAGAGTGAAGATGATAGAAAGAGTTTCTATTAGGATTTCACATTAGACTCGAAACAAATGATTAATTCATATGATGGATGTTGGGTTTGACGAGTTCATCATAACCCCAATCTTGTTGGGGCTCAAGATAGAAGAACCCAATCACATAGGTGCTGCACCAAGATGTTCACTTTTAGTTTTAATGGATTTTCATCATATACTACTAGGTATCACTGATGGATTTTGGAAGCAATTAGAATGATTTTGATGATCGATCATTCTAATTGTATGAATCAGAAAAGTTTTGGTCCATCGAAAGTTGTTTCGATGATGTCGATGATGGAGATTGCGACATGTCTCATTACCATACAAAACTGAATCTAACTAGATCACACAAATAAGGATTTGAATTTGGATATCATCAATTAAGCTAATCTAATTCGATTGATTTGGATTAGATCCAATCATGTTCAAGGTAATCATGCTAGCACACGATTGAGCCTGACTTTCTCCTTCTATAATTTTTTTTTAATTTATTGCAATAGAGTCAAATTTAATATGACTCCTTCTTGTATCTTGAATGGGTTTATCTAACTAAAACTAGTCTAGGTTAGATTAATTATAGAAATTAAATCAATTCCTTGTGCAATTGATATGGGTCAAAAATTGACCTATTTGAGAGAATTGAGGGTCACCCGATCATAGGCTTCTAGAAAATTCTTTGAAAATCATTTTTCTTTGATTTCTATATATGTGATAGCACTCGAGCCCTACTTTGGGTGTGCCAAATTTCATGATTTATGGAGATGCTTAGACTAGGTTTTGATAGAGTCTGATTTAGATCAAACTCTTAAGGGAAGAGTCCTAGGCGCAATGGACTCTTCCTTATCTACTCATGCCGCCCCCTTTTTTATTGCTTTTTGACATGAAAATTAGATAAGATCTGATGCTCTACATGGAGAATAAGTCCTTGAGTCCCAACTATTAAAATAAAATAGTTATTTGGTCGAATAAGGACTCCGTGTGGCATTGGGTTTAGAATATAAAATCATTTCTCACGCCAAAGTGCAATTCAATGAATGAAATATTTTTCCATGCCAAAGTTGCTGCTGTCCCTATCGTCCTCCATGCCCTACTGATCCTCTCTCTCCCTCTTTTTTACATGGTTAAAAAGTTGGGCATAAATCAAAGAAGAAGGTCCAAGAAAATTGATGCAAACTTCAACATCTATGCGATGGTGTTCGTGTGACGAGCATGCTGCACTCATGATTTTTTTGAAGGATCTATAAATCAGATTCAGATCTGATCAGTTGAAGAAAGATTCATGAGAAGAAGAGATCTAGATCCTGCCCATGTGGATACTAGTAGAGCCTAGGCATGTGCATGGCTCATTCTAGAACCTCAAGAATGATCAGGATCATCGTAGGGTAATTAGATTACCCTAATCAGGTACATCAGATGTTCCGTACTTAGATTTAATTTTTATGATTTAATATCAAATCACCACAATCAAATATAAGAGCTTATAGATTTGATCAGATTATAAAAAAAAATTATAAAAAAATTCACCTCAGATTTGGATGATCTTGCGGCGAAAAGTAGAGATTTTCCTTCAATTGGTATCAGAGCTACGTTAGCAATTCTTTGGATTATTTTTTTAGATCTAATTTAATTTTTATTTATGATTTGATATTAAAAAACTTTAGATGTCACATCAGATGTGATTAGATCTAAAATCAAAAAATTAAAAATTATAACATTTAGATCTATAATGTATGAGATGCATGACTAGACTTGGAATAGAATAGTTCTATGTGTACTCTAGTGTAATCATGTTGTTATATTGATTAAATATAATTTTATATTTATTTTATTTTTTGATATTATAATTTTTTTAATTAGATCTAAAAAATAAAAAATAAAATTTTTAATTTTTAATTTATTCATATGAAATATGAAAGATGAATGCTTAGACTAGTTATAGAATAGTTCTATAAACTGTCGAGAATAGTTTTATTTTGATGTGATCAAATTTAAAATTTTATTTTTAGATATAATATATAATATATCAGATCTGAAAGCTTTTATAGTTGATTGAGTTATGATACATGAGATGTATGCAAGGCATCTATAGGTTAGATCATTGATTCTATATGTGATATATGATTTAGATCTAACTTATTTTATTTTAGAAAATATATTTCTGATTAAGGCATTCCTTTTGGCCATCCGATCATAAGAACAAAGTAGGATTTAAAGATCCTCTTCTCCCATTCGATGGGATATTCTTATGATGTATAAGGGTGCTCCGCATTCATTCTTAATCAAAAATTAAAACTTATTTTCAGCAAAATCCTAGATCCTAAAACCCTAGAATTTTGATACATGTTTTGTTCAAAATCCAAACTTAATTAAGAATTAAGATTATAAAATTAATTAGATCTTAAAATTATAAATTTTTAGATCTAAGATACCTTCATAAAATTGAGTTCAGGTTTGGGTAGCTCAATTAGGTCTTGCGGTTGATCAAACTGAATCAAGAGTTGGTTAGGTGGGATCAAAGAAAGCTTAGATTTGACTAGCCTGATAGGATTAAGTCAAGGTCAAGGTCGAATCATATTAAGATATGAATCGATTAAGTCAAGACCTAATTTGGCTTCGTGGTTCAAACCTGGATTGTAGGCTAACTCAATTGATTCTAATTTGATAATTTGGTATCTAAGATTTGTCTGATAGATATGATCGACTGATTTTTAATTAGGAGCTACTCGATCTGAATGCTTTCTTATCGAGTTAATGGCATATCCCTTCCACTGACCTCACTTATCTGATCATTTGTGTCATCCAGTTTTGATTAGAGGTGGCTAATAATTTGAGCCAACCCATGCCACTAGGTTAGTCATAATTGTTATGACTAAGTCAAGTCAAGTTTAAAGAGACCTAAATTAAATCTTTCTAAAAAAATATTATATCTATGGTCTTCCACCATTGTAGATATGCGGGCTCTTCTCAGGATTGATTATTCTTAGCTGATACAGTGGTTCAGTTGCATCGAAAAGATGTACCATGTCTATTAGGCATTGGATGCTATGGGTTGGAGGATGGGTTGCGCTCAATATTTTAGATACAATGAAGGACCCAATCAAGAATCCAATTCATGCAAGTGGTGGGTCTGACTTCACTAAGGATTGGATCAATATTTCGGACACGGTGAGATTCATGAATTAGAGATCAGGTATTGGTGCACCTAATTAGAGAATCATTAGAAAAGAGTTATACACTCATCAGTTGACCCATTACTAATAATTGTTAGGTGTGCTAATGAGCCAGTCGGTGGGACCGCACCATCCACTAGAAATCTATAATCATGAAGATTTTTGCATCTCTGCCAAGGGAGTATATGGATCCAAGTAAATAGTAGGAGCCTAATTTATTTAAAAATAAAATCTTTAAATAAATTGGTTATGTCTAATTAAAAAATCTAACTACAAGGATTTGCTCTAAAACTATAAAATAGTTTTGGATTTCAAAAAATTGACTCATATGTTGGAACAAAATCCTCCTGCTTTACCAGCCTGTCCATCTACTGATCAGAGAGCATCTCTAAAAAATGGATGGATGAAGATAATAAAGCCAAGTATTATATATTGGACTCGATGTCTGATGAGCTCTAGTGCCAACATGAAGATATAAAGACTAGCCACCAAATGTTGGCCCAACTATAAGAGTTGTTTGGTGAATAAAGTCATGCAGCCAAATATCAAATCACTAAAAGATTTTTTAAGGCTCAGATGCATGATGGATAGTCAATCCAAGATCATTGTCTGATGATGATTAAGAACTTAGAAGTGTTTGAGAAGCTCAGTGTTAAGTTAGATCAGGATCTATAGATTGATATAATTCTACAGTCCTTAACTGATACGTATGGACAGTTCATCATGAACTACCATTTGCATAAACTTTAAAATACCTTGGCTAAACTTATGAATATGCTGGTTACTGCTGAGCTCTCTATGAAAGGTTCAAAGGGCTTAGTGTTTGCTGTGGAGCGGACTTCTTTCAAGAAAAAGTCTTTTGAAGAGAAGAAGTCTGTGAAGAAGCAGAAGATGGATAGTGGGAAGAAGAATAAGGTAGAGCCAAAGAAGAAGACCACTGACAAAAAAAAATATTTTTATTGCAACACTGACAACCATTGGAAGCAGAACTGCCCACATTACCTGGCCAGCCTGAAGAGCAAGAAGAAGATAGTTCCTTTTAGAGGTATGCTCATTATAGAATCTAACCTTATGGTTTCTTCTGCATCTAGTTGGATATTTGATAATAGTTCTAGAGCTCACTTGTGCACTTCTATGTAGGATCTTAAAGATAGCAGGAGGCCGAGGGATGATGAGATGATCCTATGCATCAAGAATAGTTGCTACTATGGCCGCAGGAATCTATCCTCTTCGACTAGCATCAAGATTAGATTTAATTCTTAGGAATTATTTTTATATGCCTACAGCAAGCAGGACCATTGTAATATTCTTTATGAAAGAAATAAAATTACAAGTGATTTCCTTATAAATAGTCTCTATCAGTTACATATTGATGTTTCTATTTTCAATATCGAGCAAAATTTGAATGCTATGTTGGGAATTATGTCCCAAAGCCAATCATCAGCCTATTGATAGTTGAGATTAAAAAAAAAATCCTGATTTCTTGGATTAGGTTCGTTCAAATTTGATCGAATCAAGAGAGATATTTCAAAAATTTCTCTCATGCATCCAGATTAGATCTAAGATGTCTTAGATCTGATTTTATAGATCTAATGAATAAAAATAAAAATAAATTTAATTTAATTTAATTTATACCTTGATGTTGGGTAATCTGATTATCCTTTGATGATCCTGCTGATTACCTAAGATTCTGGTCTAGCCACGCAAGCGCTTGGCCTCAATCGGTATCCACTCGAACTAGATTCAGAGATCTTCTCCTTCTTTATCATTTCTCCAAAAATCAAATCTAGATCTAATTTAGAGGATCTTCAAAACTTCTTTTGAAGATCAGTAGTCATCTCTGCAATAGTGCTGCCTTCTTCCTTTTTTGTCAGCTTTTTCTTGCCTGGATCGCACCAAATTGGAGCCCAACTTGCCTTGGGTGTGGAGAGGAGAGAGAGGATTAAAAGATGACATGGAGGAGAGAGAGGAGTAGCCTTGGGACATGGGCTAAGAGGAAACTTTCTAAAAGTTGGGCGCAGATAGGGTTTATTTATAGACCATGCTGTGCCATGTAGTGCCACATCATCCCAGCCAATCGCATTGCTTCATGCAATCAGATCTAAATCTGATTGGTGGGTGACATCACCTAATCCAATCAGATGAGAGTCCCACTAATTCATCCTTAGATGGCACCTAAGACGGGTGAAAGTCTATAGGTAAGGGTCATCTAAGTAGAATCCAAGAAGCAACCTGGAGTCCCATCCGTATGGGACTCTAGGAGTCCGTATCCATGGGCGCACGCCTCCCTAGGTGTGTGCCCCCTTCTTTCCAAATTCCAATAAGGGGATAAGCCCCTACTACTCTTCAATAAGTGCATGACACATGGACAGACGTCCAAGGGTCAAAGGTCAATGTTTGACCAAAGTCAAAGGACAAGAATTAGCAGGTGATGGAAAATGGTAGGTGTTGTCTCAAATTTATCTCATAAATTAAGACGATCCTTTTTTGACCTGAACAAGCTCTAGTCAGACCAAGTAAAGGTACTTGAGTGAGCACAAACTCATTTAGAATAGTCGAGATAACTTTTAATGATAATAAAAGGAGAATGTTAGGTTCAATCATGTGCTAGCACGATTTCCATGAACCTAATTGAATCTAGTTCAAATCAATTGAACTGGGTTAGTCCAATTGATGATATCTAGATCCAAACCTTTATTTGTGTGACTCAGTTAGGTTCAGTTTTGTATGGTAATGGGATATACCATGATCTCCATCATCGACATCATCGAAACTCTTTTCGATGGATCAAAACTCTTCTAATTCAGACAACTAGAATGATCGATCATCTAAATCATTCTAATTACTCCCAAAATCCACCAGTGACACCTAGCAGTATATGATAGCAATCCATCAAAACTAAAAATGAACCTCTTGGTGCAGTTACTTGTGTGATTAAGTTCTTCTATCTTGATCTCCGATTAGATTAGGGTTAAGGTAAACTCGTCAAACCCTAATTTCTATCATATGATTTAATCATTCGATTCAAGTCTGATGTGAAAACCTTAATAGAAACTCTTTCTATTATTTCACTCTGCCATGGCCTTGGGCTTATGGACTTGATTCTCATGATCATCATAGGGCTAAGACTGGTCAAAGTCTATAGGTGAGGGTCACCTATTTTGAATCCAAGAAGCAACCTGGAGTCCCATCCGTATGGGACTCCAGATGTCCCTATCCATGGGCGCACGCCATCCTAGGCATGCACCCCCTTCTTTCCAATTTCTAGAGTGGGGATAAGCCCCTATCTGCTCTCAAATAAGTGCATGACACATGGGCAGATGTCTAAGGATCAAAGGTCAATGTTTGACCAAAGTCAAAGGACAAGAATTAGCAGATGATGGAAAATGGCAGGTGTTGTCTCAAATTTATCTCATAAATTAAGACAATCCTTTTCTGATCTAGACAAGCTCTAATCAGATCAGGTAAAGGTATCTGAGTGAGCATAAACATATTTGTCTCAGTCGAGATAACTTTTAATGATAGAAAAAGGAGAATGTTAGGCTCAATCGTGTGCTAGCACGATTTTTTTGAACCTAATTGAATCCAATTCAAATCAATTGAACTAGGTTAGTCCAATTGATGATATCCAGATCTAAACCCTTATTTGTGTGACCTAGTTAGGTTCAGTTCTTTATGGTAATGGGATATATAGTGATCTCCATCATCAACATCATCAAAACTTCTTTCGATAGATCAGAACTCTTCTAATTCACACAACTAGAATAATCGATCATCTAAATCATTCTAATTGCTCCCAAAATCCACCAGTGACACCAAGCAGTATATGGTGGCAACACATCAAAATTGAAAATGAACTTCTTGATGTAGCTACTTGTGTGATTAAGTTCTTCTATCTTAAGCCCCGATCAGATTAGGGTTAAGGTGAACTCATCAAACCCTAATTTCTATCATATGATTTAATCATTCGATTCAAGTCTGATGTGAAAACCTTAATAGAAACTCTTTCTATTATTTCACTCTCTGCTATGGCCATGGGCTTATGGACTTGATTCTCATGATCATCATAGGACTGCTCATCATCCACCGAGGTAGATAGATTCCATCTTGATGCAATCCAATTCCTACAATGAACATGCTATAGCCAACATACACCTTCGGATTCCAAATGGCTAGGAGACCAAGTCATGGTGTAGTCAAACTATAACACTGTCAAGGTGTATTATCGATGCACCTTAGGTCAAAGAACCAGACACACCACTGCAGCTTCGAGTCAGTCATCGATGAGAAGGTAGACTTTCTTATGACTACTCGAGGTGGTCATGCTCAGTACCTGTACTCTCGCTCCGGTGTTTCTACACTATAGACTCAAGACTCATCTACTATAAAGAAGCAATTGTATGCTAAACTTTCGAATCAATCACCATCCTCATGATGATCCTACGGTCTGGAGCATTTTACGTGTTAATAATGAAGATTCTTGGCTTAAATTTTCAACTCTTGAAAATAAGAATTATCATTACCATTAACTCAAGGGATGTATCACAGACACTAAATACACATATGTGATAGAAAATAACCTATTTTGTTATTTATAGTGAAAATTATAAATTTGTCCCTAGAAGTGTATTACAAGTGTCAGCCAATTCTAGCTTCTAGGGCACACATATCTAACAAACTTCCACTTGACGAAAAGCCAATTGGCTATAAATCTAAGTCCCATCTTCTCAAGGTGGGCATTGATCTTCTGCTGGCTCAATGGCTTTGTAAGCGGGTCTACCGCATTGTCTGCGGAGTCGACTCTCTTGACCTCGACGTAATCCTTCTCGAGGTAAGTGCGGATGAGGTGGTATCGCCACTCGATGTGCTTGGATTTTTGATGAGACCTCGGCTCTTTAGCAAGGGCTATGATGCCATTATTATCACAGTACAGAGGAATGGCATCTGATGGCATCACTCCAATCTTTGCGGCAAACTTCTTGCACCAGAATGCCTTCTTTGCAGCTTTTGATGCAGCGATTTATTCTGCTTTCATGGTGGAATCTGCTATCACTGTCTGCTTGAAACTTTTTCAACTAACAGCTCCACCATCGCACACAAACAGACTTCCAAATGTCAACTTTCGATTATCTACATCAGACATAAAATCCGAGTCTGTATATCCCTGGACTTGGAGTTCTCCATTACCAAAAATCAGTATCATATCCTTAGTTCTTCTTAAGTACTTAAGGATACATTTCACAGAAGTCTAGTGTTCTTTACATGGATTCGACTGATGTCTGCTCATGACACTCACGACATGGGCTATATTAGGTCGTGTACATAACATGGCATACATGAGGCTCTCTATTACTAAAGCATAAGGGATCTTGCTCATGCATTCTGTTTCCTCAGGTGTGCTAGGGCACATCTTCTTGGAAAGATGAATGCCATGCCTGAAGGGTACTAAACCTCTCTTAGAGTTTTCCATACTAAACCTCTTTAGTACTTTCTCTATGTAAATCTTCTATGAAAGTCCTAGCATCCTATTCGGTCTATCTCTATAGACCTTAATTCCCAGAATAAAGGATGCTTCTCCTAGGTCTTTCATGGAGAATTCTTTAGATAACCACATTTTAACTATGGTCAACATAGGAATATCATTTTCGATGAGGAGGATGTCATCCACGTACAATACAAGGAAGACAACAGCACTCCCACTGACCCTTTTGAAGATATATAACTCCTCCTTATTCTTGATGAAATCAAACATTTTGATCACATCATTAAAATAAGTATTCCAGCTTCGAGATGCTTGCTTAAGTCCATATATGGACCTTTGCAGCTTGCATACCTTATGATCATCATCACTGGATGTGAAACCTAGCGGCTATTCCATATAGATATCTTCCTCAAGATATCCATTTAAGAATGCCATTTTCACATCCATTTGCCATATTTCATAATCGAAAAAGGCTACAATAGTAAGCAATGTGCGGATGGATTTTAGCATAGCTACTAACGAAAAGGTATCCTGATAGTCAATGCCTTTGCATTGACTATAACCTTTTGCCACTAATCTAGCCTTGAATGTCTCCACATTCCCATCTGCACCAATCTTTCTCTTGTAGATCCATTTACACCCAATAGGTACTATACCTTCTGGTGGATCTACCAAGGTCCAGACTTGGTTTGAGTGCATCGAGTCAATTTCTGACTTCATTGCCTCTAACCATTTCTCAAGTCGATATCTGATATCGCCTCATTATAGATTTTGGGATCATCACCATGAACCCCATTACCTATGAGGAACATTTTCTCTACATCCTCTGAAATAGTACCTAAGTACCTCTTCAGGAGGATGGAAAACCTTTTCGATCTACGAGGTGGAGGAGGTAGTGTATGGATTGGCTCAACTGATTTGGTTCCATTTGGTCCTTAGCTCGTTGCTCTTGTGAGACTTTCTTATCGAGCTTGATCTGCTTTCCAATGCCGCTATCTTGAATAAACTATTTTTCAAGAAAGATGGCATGTCGACTCACAATCACATTGTGATCTTCTGGAATGTAGAAATAATATCCTAATGACTCTTTAGGATATCCTATAAATCGAGCTCTAAAGGACCTAAAGTCTAACTTGTCCGCTTGTTGTCTTTTGACATGAGCCGGACAACCCCAAATTCTGAGATGACTCAGACTTGGTTTCTTACCATGCCATATCTCATATGGTGTGGTAGGAACGATTTTAGAAGGAACCCTATTCAGTAAGTATATTGTAGTTAACAAATAGTATCCCCAAAAAAAATCAGGAAGGTCTGTGAAGCTCATCATGGATCGGACCATATCTAATAAGGATCCGATTTCTCCATTCTGAAATTCTGTTGAGTTGAGGTGTTCCTGGTGGAGTCCATTGAGAGACTATGCCATTTTCCTTAAGATAGTCTAGGAATTTTTGACTAAGGTATTCACCTCCTCGATCTGATCGAAGAACCTTAATGGGTTTTTCAATTTACTTTTCTACTTCATGTCTGAATTCTTTGAACTTTTCAAAAGCTTCAGACTTATGTCTCATAAGATACACATACCCATACCTAGATAAATCATCGGTAAAATTTATGAAGTAGACAAAATTGCCTCTAGCCGGCACATCAAATGGGCCGCACACATCAGTATGTACTAGGGCAAGAAGATCCATGGCCCTTTCCCCATGTCCTACAAAAGGGAGCTTAGTCATTTTGCCATGAAGATAGGATTCACAAATTGGATATGACTCAGAAGTCAATGGACTCAATAGTCCGGTTTTCTTCAATTTGTTAATCCTATCTTCTGCTATATGACCTAATCTTAGGTGCCATAGATACCTATCATTAGGACTATCCCTAGGATATTTTGATTTTATGGCATTCACATTTTGCTCGAAGTTAAAAATAGATACATCAACATGTAACTGATAAAGACCGATAATAAGAAAACCACTTGAAATTTTATTTTTTTCATAAAGAATGTTATAATGGTCCTTAAGAAAACTAATTACATAGCCTTCTAATGCAAAGAAAGAAATAGAAATCAAATTCCTGCTTGCTGCAGATGCATAATAACAGTCTTTTAATACTAATTCTAAATCAGATGGTAGTCAAAGAGGGTATGTTCCCATAGCCACGGCAGTAATTCTTGCTCTATGTTCGATGCGTAGGATCATCTTACCATCCCTCAGCCTCCTGCTATCCTCAAGATCCTGCATGGAAGTGCACAAGTGAGCACTAGAACTAGAGTCAAGCACCCAACTAGATGTAGAAAAAATCGTAAGGTTAGACTCAATAACGAGCATACCTCCAGAAGGACTTGCCTCCTTCTTCTTTAGGGTGGCCAGGTAAGTAGGGCAGTTTCGCTTTCAGTGGCCATCATTGTTGCAATAAAAATACTTTTATTTGTCAGCAGCCATCTTCTTCAGCTCTCTCTTTTTCCTCTTTCCTCCTTCCACCTTTTGCTTTTTTACCAACTTCTTCTTCTGTACAAAAAATTCTCTCTTGGAAGAAGTCCGTTCAATAGCAAGTACTGAGCCTTTAGAACCTTTCATGGAAAGCTCAGCGGTAACCAACATGTTCATAAGTTTGGCTAAGGAATTTTGAAGTTTATGCATATGGTAGTTCATGATGAACTGCCCATACGCATCAGTCAAGGATTATAGAATTATATCATTCTATAGATCCAAGTCTAACCTCACTCCAAGCTTCTCAAGCTCTTTCATATCCTTGACCATCATCAGACAATGATCTTGAACTGACTGTCCATCATGCATCTTATCCTTGAACAGTCATTTAGTGACTTGATACATGGCTGCACAACTCTGTTCACCAAACATCTTCTACAGGTGAGCCAACATTTGGTGAGCAGTCCTGATATCTTCATGTTGGCGCTGAAGTTCATCAGACATCGAGCCCAACATGTAGTATCTGGCCTCATTATCTTCATTTGTCTACTTATTCAGAGATGCTTTCTGCTCAGCGGATGGATGAGCTGGTAAGGTGGGAGGGTCCTAGTCCAATACATGAGTTAACTTCTCAAAATCCAAAATGATTTTGAAGTTTTGGAGCCAATCCTTATAATTTGGTCCGGTCAGTCTATGGGTGTTCAGGATTCATGCTGGTGGGTTGGATGCAGAAATTTTTCTATAGAGTATCAAAGTTTCTAGTTAGATATTGTAATTAAGACTTAACCAATTTATTTAGAAATTTTATTTTTAAACAAATTAGCATCCACTATTTTTTTTGGATCCCTACACTCCCTCTGTAGAGAAGTGAAAATCTTCATGATTATTGATTTCTAGTGGGTGGTGCAGTTCCACCGACTTACTCATCACCTCACCTAACAGTTATTAGTGATGGGTTAGCCAATGAGTGAACAACTCTTATTCAACGATTCTCTAATCATGATGCACCCAATCTTGGTCTCTAATTCATGAATCTCATCGTGTTCAAAATATTGATCCACTTTTTAGTTAAGTCAAACCCACCATTTGCACAGATTGGATTCCTAATTGAGTCTCTCACCATATTCAAAATATTAAGCCCAATCCATCCTCCAGCCTGTAGCATCTAATGCCTAATAGACATGGTTGCATCTTTCCGATGCAACTGAGCCACTGTAACCAATCGAGAACAATCAACCTTGGAAAGAGTCCGCACATCTAAAAAGGTGGAAGACCTTAGACTTAATCTTTTCTTAGGAAGGTTTGATTTAGGTCTCATTAAACTAGACTTGACATAGTCATAACTATTATGACTAACCTAGTGGCATGGGTTAGCTCAGATTATTGACCACCTCAGATCAGAACTGAGTCAACAAACATGGCTAGGTAAGTGAGACCGGTGGAAGGGATATGCCATTAACTCGATAAGAATGCATTCGAGTTGAGTAGCTCCCAATTAAAAATCAGTCGGTCGTATCTGCCAAACTTACCTTAGACACCAAATTGTTGAGCCAGAACCAATCGGATTAGCCTACAATCCAGACTCTAACCACTGAGCCTAATTAGGTCTTAGCTTGATCGATCACTCACGTGACTCGATCTTGACCAAGACTTAATCCTATTAGGCTGGTCAATTTAAGCATTATTGATTCCATCTAACCAACTCTTGATTCAGTTTGATCAACCGCTAGACCTAATTGAGCTACCCAAGTCCGAACCCAATTTTATGAACATGTCTTAGATCTGAAAATTCTCAATTTTAGACCTAATATATTTCATAATCTTAATTCTTAATTAAGTTTAGGGTTCAAAAATAAAACATGCAAATAAGATCCTAGGGTTTCAGGTAGGATTTTACAATAAGTTTTCAATTTTTAATTACGGACGAACGCGCAGCACCCCTACACATCATAAGTACACCCCATCGAATGGGAGGAGAGGGTCTTTAAGCCCTACTTTGTTCTTATGATCGGATGGCCAAGGGGAACACCTTAATCAGAAATACAACTAATCTACAAAAACTAATTAGATCTAAGCATATATCTCATATAAGAAAATTGATCTAATTAAAATATATTTTGTATAAATCACATATATCATGCATGCATGTTTTTCAGATCTAAATTATCTCATAATCATCTAAAAAATTAAATTTAAATTCGATCTTATCAAATAAAATTTAGTCTAGACCCTATTATAGAACTATTCTACAACTAGTCTAAACATGCAATTATCATATCTCATATGAACAAATTAATTTTAATTTATTTTCTATTTTTAGAACTGATTATAACATTTATAAGATCAAATAATAGTAAATAAATAGATCAAAAATTATATTTAATCAAATAAAAATTATGATTATACTAGACTACAGATAGAACAATTCTATTCCTAGTCTAGTTATGTATCTCATGCATATTAGATCTAGATTAATTAATTTTAATTTTTTTTATTTTCTAATTTTAGATCTAATTACATCTCATTGATATCTATAATTACTAATTTACCAGATTAAATTAGATCTAAATAAATTTTATAAGAACCTGGCTCTGATAATAGTTGAAGGGAAATCCTGATTTCTCGGGGTCAGGTTCGTTCAGATCTGATTGGATCAAGAGGCATATTTCAAAAATTTCTTCTTAGATCCTAATCAGATCTGACATTTTTTAGATCTAATTTTATAATTTGGTAATCAAGAAAACTAAATTAAATCAAATCTAAATTAATTTTACCTTGATTCTGGATAATCTGATTACCCATTGATGATCGTGCTGAAGCCCTGAGGTTCTGGATCTAGCCATGCAAGCGCCTAGCCTCTATCTATATCCACTCAGGCTGGATCTATAGATCTTCTTCTTCTTTATCTCATCTCCAAAAATCAAATTTAGAGCTGATTTGGAAAATCTTCAAAACTCCTTTCGAAGATCAGCAGTCGTCTCTGCAGCAGTGCTGCCTTCTTCCTTTCTCATCAGCCTTTCCTTGCCTGAATTGCACTAATCTAAAGGGCCCAACTTCCTTGGGCATGGAGAGGAGAGAGATGGCCTAAAGGTGGTATGGAGAAAGGAGAGAGATAGCCTTAGGGTGTGGCTAGGAGAGAAGTCTATGAAAAGTGAACGCAGATAGGTCTTTATATAGACCCTGCTGCGCCATGCAGTGCCACATCACTCCGGTCAATCATGTTGCTTCGTTTAATCAATCTAAATCTAATTGGTGGGATGATATCATCTGATCAAATTAGATGAGAGACCTGCAGATTCAACCTAAGGTGGTGCTTAAGACTGGTTAAAGTCTATAGGTGAGGGTTACCTAGTTTGAATCCAAGAAGCAACCTGAAGTCCCATCCGTATGGGACTCCAGGTGTCCCTAACCATGGGTGCACACCATCCTAGGCATGCACCCCATCCTTTTCAATTTCTAAAGAGGGGACAAGCCCCTATCTACTCTCCAATAAGTGCATGATAGATGGGCAGGACAAGAATTAGCAGGTGATGAAAAATGGTAGGTGTTGTCTCAAATTTATCTCATAAATTAAGATAACCTTTTTCTGACCTGAACAAGCTCTAGTTAGACTAGGTAAAGATGCCTAAGTGAGCATAAATATATTTGGCTCAGTTGAGACATTTTTTAATGATAGGAAAAGAAGAATGTTAGGCTCAATCGTGTGCTAGCATGATTTTCTTGAATCTAATTGAATCCAATTCAAATTAATTGAACTGAATTAGTCCAATTGATGATATCCAGATCCAAACACTTGTTTGTGTGATCCAGTTAGGTTCAGTTCTATATAGTAATGTGACATATAGTGATCTCCATCATCAACATCATCGAAACTTCTTTCGATGGATCAGAACTCTTCTGATGCAGACAACTAGAATCGATCATCTAAATCATTCTAATTGCTCCCAAAATCCACAAATGACACCTAGCAGTATACGGTGGCAATCCATCAAAATTGAAAATGAACCTCTTGGTGTAGCTATTTATGTGATTAAGTTCTTCTATCTTGAGTTCCGATCAGATTAGGGTTAAGGTGAACTCGTCAAACCATAATTTCTATCATATGATTTAATCATTCAATTCAAGTCCGATCTGAAAATCTTAATAGAAACTCTTTCTATTATTTCACTCTCTACCATGGCCATGTGCTTATGGACTTGATTCTCATGATCATCATTGGGCTGCTCCTCATCTACCGAGCTAGATAGATTCCATCTTGGTGCAATTCAATTCCTACAATGAACATGCTATAGCCAACATACACCTCAGGATTTTAAATGGCTAGGAGATCGAGTCATGGTGTAGTCAAACTATAACACCCTCAAGGTGAACTATCGATGCACCTCAGGTCAAAGAACCAAATACACCACTGCAGCTTTGAGTCAGTCATTGATGAGAAGGTAGACTTCTTAATGACCACTCGAGGTGGTCATGCTCAGTGCCCTCATTCTCTAAAAGTACCTACACTCTCGCTCCGGTGTCTCTACACCATAGACTCAAGACTCATCTAGTATAAAGAAGCGATTGTACACTAACCTTCCAGATCAATCACTATCCTCATGATGATCCTACGGTGTGGAGCATTTTATGAGTTAATAATGAAGATTCTTATCTTAAATTTTTAACTCTTGAAAATACGTATTATCATTACCATTAACTCAAGGGATATATCACAGACACTAAATATAATTTATAGTCAAAATTATTTATAGTCAAAATTATAATTTTATTATTTATAGTCAAAATTATAATTTTGCCCTCAGAAGTGTATTACAAGTGTTAGCCAATTCTGGCTTCTAGGGTACACATATCTAACATGCTTCTCATCCATCGAGGTAGATAGATTCCCTCTTGGTGCAATCTAATTCCTACAATGAACATGCTATAGCCAACATACACCTCAGGATTCCAAATGGCTAGGAGATCGAGTCATGGTGTAGTCAAACTATAACACCATCAAGATGAAATACCGATGCACCTCAGGTTAAAGAATAAGATACACCACTGCAGCTTCTAGTCAGTCATCGACGAGAAGGTAGACTTTCTTATGACTACTAGAGGTGGTCACGCTCAGTGCCCTCGTTCTCTAACGAGTATCTATACTCTCACTTCGATGTCTCTACATCGTAGACTCAAGACTCATCTACTATGAAGATGTGATTGTACACCAACCTTCCGAATCAATCACCATCCTCATGATGATCCTACGGTTAGGAGCATTTTATTAGTTAATAAATAAAAATTCATGTCTTAAATTTTCAACTCTTGAAAATAAGAATTATCGTTACCATTAACTCAAGAAATGTATCACAGACACTAAATACACTCTTATGATAGAAAATAACCCATTTTATTATTTATAGTCAAAATTATAATTTTGTCCTTAGAAGTGTATTACAAGTGTCAGCCAATTCTAGCTTCTAGGACACACATATCTAACAAACTTCCACTTGACCTAAAGCCAATTGGCTACAAATCTAAGTCCTATCTTCTCAAGATGGGCTTCAATCTTCTGCTGGTCCAACGACTTTGTAAGCGGGTCCACCGCATTGTCTGTAGAGTTGACTCTCTTGACCTCGACGTATTCCTTCTCGAGTTAATCGCGGATGAGGTGGTATCCCTGCTCGATGTACTTGGATTTTTAGTGAGACCTCAGCTCCTTAGCAAGGGCTATGGCACCATTGTTGTTGTAGTACAGAGGAGTGGCATTTGATGGCATCAGTCCAATCTCTGCGACAAACTTCTTATACCAGAATACCTTCTTTGTAGCTTCTGACGCAGTGATGTATTCTGCTTCTATGGTGGAATCTGCTATCACTATCTGCTTGAAACTATTCCAACTGATAGCTCCACCATTGCACACAAATAAACTCTCAGATGTCGACTTTCGATCATCTACATCGGACATAAAATCTGAGTCTGTATACCCTTGGACTTGGAGTTCTCCATTACTGAAAATCAACAACATATCCTTAGTTCATCTCAAGTACTTAAGGATACATTTCACAGAAGTCCAATGTTCTTCACCTAGATTCGACTGATATCTACTCTTGACACTCACAGCATGGGCTATATCAGGTCATGTACATAACATCGCATACATGAGGCTCCCTATTGCTAAAACATAAGGGATCTTGCTCATGCATTCTATTTCCTCAGGTGAGCTAGGGCACATCCTTTTGGAAAGATAAATGCCATGTCTGAAGAATACCAAACCCCTCTTAGAGTTTTCCATGCTAAACCTCTTTAGTACTTTCTCTATATACATTTTTTGCGAAAGTCCTAGCATCCTATTCGGTCTATCTCTATAGACCTTCATTCCTAGAATAAAGGATGCTTCTCCTAGGTCTTGAATAGAAAATTCTTTAGATAACCACATTTTTACTGTAGTCAATATGGGAATATCATTTTCAATAAAGAGGATGTCATCTACGTACAATACAAGAAAAACAACAGCGCTCCCACTAACCTTTTTAAAGATACATGATTCCTCCTCATTCTTGATGAAACCAAATAATTTGATCACATCATTAAAATGAGTATTCTAGCTCCGAGATGCTTGCTTAAGTCCATATATGGACCTTTGCAGCTTGCATACCTTATGATCAGCATCACTGGATGTGAAACTTAGCGGCTG
Source organism: Cocos nucifera (assembly GCA_006176705.1). Taxonomy (NCBI): domain Eukaryota; kingdom Viridiplantae; phylum Streptophyta; class Magnoliopsida; order Arecales; family Arecaceae; genus Cocos; species Cocos nucifera. Next base: position 30,526 of record QRFJ01005415.1, on the reverse strand, counting down.
TTCCATATAGATATCTTCCTCAAGATATCCATTTATGTCCATTTGCCATATTTCATAATCAAAATAGGCTACAACAGCAAGCAATGTATGGATGGATTTTAGCATAGCTACTGGTGAAAAGATATCCTGATAGTCAATTCCTTCATGCTGACTATAACCTTTTGCCACTAATCTAGCTTTGAATGTCTCCACATTCCCATCTGCATCAATCTTTCTCTTGTAGATCCATTTACATCCAATAGGTACTATACCTTCTGGTGGATCTACCAAGGTCCAGACTTGGTTTGAGTGCATCGAGTCAATTTCTGACTTCATTGCCTCTAACCATTTCTCAGAGTCGATATCTGATATCACCTCATTATAGGTTTTGAGATCATCACCATGAACCTCGTTGCCTACATGGAACATTTCCTCTACTTCCTCTGAATTTGTACCTAAGTACCTCTCAGGGGGATGGAAAACTCTTTCCGATCTATGAGGTGGAGGAGGTAGTGATTGGATTGGCTTTACCTGATTTGGTTCCATTTGGTCCTTAGCTCGCTCTTGTGAGACTTTCTCCTCGAACTTGATCTGCTTTCCAATGCCGCTATCTTGAATAAACTATTTTTCAAGAAAGATGGCATGTCGACTCACAATCACATTATGATCTTCTGGAATGTAGAAATAATATCCTAATGATTCTTTAGGATATCCTATAATTCGAGCTCTAAATAACCTAAAGTCTAATTTATCCACTTATTGTCTTTTGACATGAGCCGGACAATCCTAAATTCTGAGATGACACAGACTTGATTTCTTACCATGCCATATCTCATACGGTGTGGTAAGAATGGTTTTAGAAGGAACCTTGTTTAGTAAGTATGTTGCAATTAACAAATAATATCCCCAAAAAAAATCAGGAAGATCTATGAAGCTCATCATGGATCGGACCATATCTAATAGGGTCTATTTTCTTTGTTCTGAAATCTCGTTGAGTTGAGGTATTCCAGGTGGAGTCCATTGAGAGACTATTCCATTTTTCTTGAGATAGTCCAAAAATTTCCAACTAAGGTATTCACCTGCTCGATCTGATCGAAGAACCTTAATGGGTTTTCTATTTGCTTTTCTACTTCATGTCTGACTTTCTTGAACTTTTCAAAAGCTTCAGACTTGTGTCTTATATGATATACATACCCATACCTAGATAAATCATCGGTAAAGGTTATGAAGTAGACAAAGTTGCCTCTAGCCAGCATATCAAATGGGCCACATACATCAGTATGTATAAAGGCAAGAAGATCCGTGGCCCTTTTCCCATGTCCTACAAAAGAGAGCTTAGTCATTTTGCGATGAAGACAAGATTCATAAATTGGATATGACTCGAAAGTCAACAGACCCAATAGCCTGATTTTCTCCAATTTGTTAATCCTATCTTCTGCTATATGACCTAGTCTTAGGTGCCATAGATACCTATCGTTTGGACTATCCCTAACTCATTTCATGGTATTCACATTTTGCTCGATATTAAAAATGGATACATCAACATGTAACTAATAAAGATCGTTAATAAGAAAACCACTTGCAATTTTATTTCTTTCATAAAGAATGTTGCAATGGTCCTTAAGAAAATAAATTACATAGCCTTCTAATGCAAGGCAGAAAATAGAAATCCAATTTCTGCTTGCTGTAGGCACATAACAGTAGTCTTTTAACACTAAGTTTAAACCAGATGATAGTCGAAGAGGGTCTGTTCCCATGGCCATGGCAGTAACTCTTGATTCATTTCTAACGTGTAGAATCATCTCACCATCCCTCAGCCTCCTGCTATCCTCAAGATCCTGCATGAAAGTGCACAAATGAGCACTAGAATCAGAGTCAAGCACCCAACTAGATGTAAAAGAAATTATAAGGTTAGACTCGATAATGAGTATACCTCCAGAAGGACCTACCTCCTTCTTATTCTTCAGGGTGGCCAGGTATGTAGGATAGTTCCACTTTCAGTGGCCGTCATTGTTGCAATGAAAATACTTTTCTTTATCAGCGGCCTTCTTCTTCAGCTCTACCTTTTTCTTCTTTCCTCCTTCCACCTTCTACTTTTTCACAGACTTCTTCTTCTTTCCAAAAGACTTTCTCTTGGAAGAAGTCTATTCCACAGCAAGCAATGAGCCTTTAGAACCTTTCATAGAAAGCTCAGCGGTAACCAGCATGTTCATAAGTTCGGCCAAAAAATTTTGAAGTTTATGCATATGGTAGTTCATGATGAACTACCCATACGCATCAGTCAAAGATTGCAGAATTATGTCATTCTATAGATCCAAGTCTAACTTCACTCTGAGCTTCTCAAGCTCTTTCAAATTCTTGATCTTCATTAGATAATGATGTTGGACTGACTGACCATCACGCATCTTAGCATTGAAAGGTCGTTTAGTGACATGGTACTTGGCTGTGCGATTCGGTTTGCCAAACATCTCTTATAGGTGAGCCAACATTTGGCAAGCAGTCTTGATATCGTCATGTTGGTGCTGAAGTTCATCAGACATCGAGCCCAATATGTAATATCTAGCCTTGTTATCTTCGCCCGTCCACTTATTCAAAGATGCTCTCTATTCAGCGGATGGATGGGCTGGTAAGGTGGGAGGGTCCTGATCCAATACATGAGTTAATATTTTGAAACCCAAAATAATTTTAAAGTTTCGAAGCCAATCCTTGTAATTGGGTTCGATCAATCCACGGGTGTCCAGGATTCGTGCTAGTGGATTAGATGCAGACATTTTCCTATAGAGAGTCAAAGTTTCTAGTTAGATTTTATAATTAAGATTTAACCAATTTATTTAAGGATTTTATTTTTAAACAAATTAGCTCCCACTATTTTCTTAGATCTCTACACTCCCTTTGTAGAGATGCAAAAATCTCCATGATTAATGACTTTTAGTGGGTGGTGCGGTCCCATCAATTGACTCATCATCTTACCTAACAGTTATTGGTGATGGGTTAGCCAATAAGTGAACAACTCTTGTTCAATGATTCTCTAATCATGATGCACCCAAACTTGATCTCTAATTCATGAATCTCACCATGCTCGGAATATTGATCCACTCCTTAGTTAAGTCAGACCCATAATTTGCTCAGATTAGATTCCTAATTGAGTCTCTCACCATATCCAAAATATTAAGCCCAATTCATCCTCCAGTCCGTAGCATCCAATGCCTAATAGATATGGTTGCATCTTTTGGTGCAATTGAACCACTATAACCAGTCAACCTCAGGAAAGATTCGTACATCTACAATGGTGGAAGATCTTAGACTTAATCTTTTCTTAGAGAGATTTGATTTAGGTTTCATTAAACATGGCTTGACGTAGTCATAACCATTATGACTAACCTAGTGGCACGGGTTAGCTCGGATTGTTGACCACCTCAGATCAGAACTGAGTCAACAAACATGGCCAGGTAAGTGAGATCGGTGGAAGGGATATGCCATTAACTCGACAAGAATGCATTCGAGTCGAGTAGCTCCTAATTAAAAATCAATCGATCGTATCTACCAAACTTACCTTAGATACCAAATTGTTGAGCCAGAATCAATCGGGTTAGCCTATAATGCAGACTCTAACCACTGAGCCTAATTAGGTCTTAGCTTGATCGATCACTCACGTGACTCTATCTTGACCCAAACTTAATCCTATTAGGCTAGTCAATTTAAGCACTGTTGATCCCATCTAACCAACTCTTGATTCGGTTTGATCAACCGCATAGACCAAATTGAGCTATCCAAGTTCGAACCCAATATTCTGAATATGTCTTAGATTTAAAATTTTCAATTTTATACCTAATTAATATTTTATAATCCTAATTTTTAATTAAGTTTAGGGTTCATAAATAAAACATGTAAATAAAATCCTAGAATTTTGGGATCTAGGGTTTTGCAAAAAGTAAGTTTTTGATTTTTGATTAAGGACGAACGCACAGCACCCCTTTACATCATAAGAACACCTCATTGAATGGAAGAAGAGGGCATTTAAACTCAACTTTGTTCTTATGACCGGATGGCCAAGGGGAACGTCTTATTCAAAAATATAAATCTACAAAACTAGTTAGATCTACATCATATATCTCATATATACAAATTAATCTAACCTAATACATGTTTTGCATACATCTCATGTATCATATAATGCATGTTTTTTAGATCTAAATTATCTCATAATTATCTAAAAAATCAGATTTTAATTGATCATGTCAAAATAAATTTTAATCTAGATAATTATGTAGAACCATTCTACAGCTAGTCTAATTATGCATGCATCATATCTCATATGATCTAAAAATTAAATAATTTTATTTTCTATTTTTTAGATCTTATTATAATATTTATAATCATCAAAAATAAAAAATAAATATATCTAAAATTATAATTTAATCAAAATAAATCATGATCATGCAAGACTACGTATAGAACTATTTTATTTTACAACTAGTCATGCATATTACAGAATTTAGATCTATATTATTTAATTTTAATTTTTCTCTAATTTTAAATCTAATCACATCTAATGTAACATCAAAAATCATAAATTATTAGATTAAAATAAATTAAAAATTAAATCTAAATAATTTAGAGAACCTGGCTCTGATACCAGTTGAAGGAAAAATCTTGATTTCCCGAATCAAGTTCGTTCAGATCTGATCGGATTAAGAGAGATATTTCAAAAATTTTTCTAATGCATCTAGATCAGATTTGAGATGTTTTAGATTTAATTTTATAGATCTAATGAATAAAAATAAAAATAAATTAAATATAATTTAATTCATACCTTGATGTTGGGTAATCTGATTACCCTTTGATGATCCTGCTAATTGCCTATGATTCTGGATCTAGCCATGCAAGCTCCTGGTCTCTACCGATATCCACATGGATTGGGTCTAGAGATCTTATCCTTCTTTATCACTTCTCCAAAAATCAAATCTGGATATGATTTGGAGGATCTTCAAAACTCCTTCTGAAGATCAGTAGTCGTCTCTATAGCAGCGCCGCCTTCTTTCTTTCTTGTCAGCTTTTTTTTTCCTGGTTCGCACCAAAGTGGACCCCAACTTGCCTTGGGCATGGAGAGGAGAGAGAGGATCAAAAGATGGGATAGAGGAGGGAGAGGGGCAGCCTTGGGGCATGGGCTAAGAGGAAACTCTCTAAAAGTTGGGTGTAGATAGGGTTTATTTATAGACCCTGCTGCGCCATACAATGCCACATCATCTCGACCAATCACGTTGCTTCGTGCAATCAGATCTAAATCTAATTGATGAGATGACATCACTTGATCTAATCAGATGAGAGCCCCACTAATTCATCCTTAGATGGTGCCTAAGACTGGTCAACGTCTATAGGTAAGGGTCACCTAAGTAGAATCCAAGAAGCAGCCTGGAGTCCCTATCCATGGGCGCATGCCTCCCTAGGCATGCACCCCCTCCTTTCTAAATTATAGTAAGAGGATAAGCCCCTATCTACTCTCCAATAAGTGCATGACACATGGGCAGATGTCCAAGGGTCAAAAGTCAATGTTTGATCAAAGTCAAAGGACAAGAATTATCAGGTGATGGAAAATGATAGATATTGTCTCAAATTTATCTTATAAATTAAGACAATCCTTTTCTGACCTGAACAAGCTCCAGTCAGACTAAGTAAAGGTACTTGAGTGAGCACAAACTCATTTGGCTCAGTTGAGATAACTTTTAATGATAATAAAAGGAGAACATTAGGTTCAATCGTGTGCTAGCATTATTTTCTTGAACCTAATTGAATCTAATTCAAATCAATTGAATTGGGTTAGTCTAATTGATGATATCCAAATTCAAACTCTTATTTGTGTGACCCAGTTAGGTTCAATTTTGTATGGTAATAGAATATGTCATGATCTCCATCATCGACATCATTAAAACTTCTTTCGATGGATCAAAACTCTTTTGATTCAGACAACTAGAATGATCGATCATCTAAATTATTCTAATTGCTTTCAAAATCCACCAGTGATACCTAACAGTATATGATGGCAACCCATCAAAATTAAAAATGAACCTCTCGATATAGCTACTAGTATGATTAAGTTCTTCTATCTTGATCCCCAATTAGATTAGGGTTAAGGTGAACTCGTCAAACCCTAATTTCTATCATATGATTTAATCATTCGATTCAAATTTGATATGAAAATCTTAATAAAAACTCTTTTTATTATTTCAGTCTGCCATAGCCATGGGCTTATGGATTTGATTCTCATGATCATCATAGGGCTGCTCCTCATCCACCGAGGTAGATAGATTTTCTTTTGGTGTAATCCAATTCCTACAATGAACATGCTATGGCCAACATACACCTCAGGATTCTGAACGGCTAGGAGATCGAGTCATAGTGTAGTCAAACTACAACACCCTCAAGGTGAACTATCGATGCACCTTAGGTCAAAGAATCAGATACACTACTACAGCTTCGAGTCAGTCATCGATGAGAAGGTAGACTTCCTTATGACTGCTCGAGGTGGTCACGCTTAGTGCCCTCATTATCTAACTAGTACCTATACTCTCACTTCAGTGTGTCTACACCATAGACTCAAGACTCATCTACTATGAAGAAGTGATTGTACACCAATCTTCTGGATCAATCACCATCCTCATGTTGATCCTATGGTTAGGAGCATTTTATGAATTAATAAATAAAAATTCATGTCTTAAATTTTCAACTCTTGAAAATAAGAATTATCATTATCATTAACTCAAGGAATGTATCACAGACACTAAATACATTATTGTGATAGAAAATAATTCATTTTATTATTTATAGTCAAAATTATAATTTTTTCCCTAGAAGTGTATTACAAGTGTCAGCCAATTCTAGCTTCTAGGGCATATATATCTAACAAGGATATTATAATTAATTTATTAATTAATAAAAAAATTTTGGCATCTTTTTCATCATAAGTTTACATCTTTTAATGAACTCCATTATTGTGATGAAGTTCTTAAGACTATTTAGTTTCGATAAAGAGAGGATTTATCAATTAATCTATAAATTTATTCACAATCGAATGATAGGCTATTAATTAGGACGATAGTGTCTATCGAGCATAGGTCGCTATATGCTATATAGGTTGGTTGTTCTTTTAACCAAGGAGTGTCGAGATACTGGTATGGCATACAAGTGAGATGTATGGGTACATCATCATTGAACATGATCAACTCCCGCATTCTACTATCGAGAATGTCTCTGATGGGATATAGATATAAGTATCTCTTAGACCTGAGATCACCTCAGTAACTTGCAAGCAACTCACTATGCTCTGGTACCAGACTATCTGAATTTCTAATTCAGCAATAAAAGGCTTTCGGGCATAGTCAAGTACTTGCCAAGTCGGAGTGTGATCAAGATGGAATTGACCACTCTAAGAGTTGGAGAAGAATGTATCATTGTATTTCAATATAGCAAAACCTTGGCTAGGATATGTTAGATATATGTGCCCTAGAAGCCAGAATTGGCTGACACTTATAATACACTTCTAGGGGCAAAATTGTAATTTTGATTATAATAAATAAAATGGGTTATTTTCTATCACATATGTGTATTTAGTGTCTGTGATACATCCTTTGAGTTAATGGTAATGATAATTCATATTTTCAAGAGTTGAAAATTTAAGACATGAATAATCATTATTAACTCATAAAATGCTCCCGACCATAGGATCATCACGAGGATGATGATTGATCTAGAAGGTTGGTGTACAATCGCTTCTCTTTCGTAGATGAGTCTTGAGTCTATGGTGTGGAGACACTGAAGAAAGAGTATAGGTACTCGTTAGAGAATGAGGGCACTGAGCGTGACCACCTCGAGTAGTCATTAGGAAGTCTACCTTCTCGTCGATGACTAATTCGATGCTGCAGTGGTGTGTCTGGTTGTTTAACCTGAGGTGCATCGGCAGTTCACCTTGAAGGTGTTATAGTTTGACTACACCATTACTCGATCTCCTAGCCATACGGAACCCTGAGGTGTGTGTTGGCTATAGCATGTTCATTGTAGGAACTGTATAGCATCAAGATGGAATCTATCTACCTCGGTGGTAGAGGAGCAGCCCTATGATGATCATGAGAATGAAGTCCAGAAGTCCATGGCCATGGCAGAGTGAAATAATAGAAATAGTTTTTATTTAGGTTTTCACATTGAACCGAAATCGAATGATTACATCATATGACAGAGACTAGGGTTTGATGAGTTCACCTTAACCCTAATCTGATCGAGGCTCAAGATAGAAGAACTTAATCACACAAGTAGCTACACCAAGAGGTTTGCATTCATCTCTGATGGGTTGCCACCATATACTTCTAGGTGTCACTGGTGGATTTTGGGAGCAATTAGAATGATTTAGATGATCGATCATTCTAGCTATTCAAATTAGAAGAGTTCTGATCCATCGAAAGGAGTTTCGATGATGTCGATGATAGAGATCATGACATATCCCATTACCATATAGAACTGAACCTAACTAGGTCACACAAACAAGGATTTGAATCTGGTGATCATCAATTGAACTGATCTAGTTCAATTGATCTGAATGAGATTCAATTAGGTTCAAGAAAATCGTGCTAGCACTCGATTGAACCTAACGTTCTTCTTTTACTATCATAAATAAGTTGTCCTAACTGAGCCAAAGGAGTTTGTGCTCAATCAAAGGTCTTCATATGGTCTGACTAGAGGTTGTCCAAGTCAGAAAAGGTTGTCTTATTTTGTAAGACATTACCTGCCATTTTTGGTCACCTGCCATTTCTCGTTCTTTGACTTTGGTCAAAAGTCTACCTTTGACTGGTCAAATGTTGACCATTGACACTTTGACTTCTGTCCATGTGTCATGCACCTATTGGAGAGTTGGTGGGGGCCTGTCCTCCTACCAAAATCTGGCAAGGAAGAGGGCGCACGCCACCCTTGGCGTGTGCCCAAGCTGGAGGCGCCCATGAGTCCCTATTGGATAGGGACTCCATCTTCTTTTTGGATTCCAATTAGAGTTCTCCTAAGAACCAACTTTGACTAGTCTTAAGCACCCTCTAAGGAGGAATCCAGGAGACTCTATTCCCACCAATCAGATTTAGATCTGATTTCATAAAGAGTTGTGATTGGTTGGAAAGAAGAGGAGTTGGATCACAGTTAGTCTATAAATAAGACCTTGCGCCTAACTCAAAGAGGAATCTAAATTAATTAAGATCTCCATGCCCTAAGGCCTTTTCTCCTCTCCTCCTCCATGCCAAAGCATCTTCTCCCTCTCCTCTCCATGTCCAAAAGGGTTTTGGACCTTGGTTGGTGCAATCTAGACAAGAGAAAGTCGAGTGAAAGCTAGAAGGCGGTGCTGCTGCAAAGGATGACTGCTGATCTTCAAAAGGAGTTTTGAAGATCCTCCAGATTAGATCTAGATCTGATTTTTGGAGACATGATAGAGAAGAAGAGGATCTCTAGATCCAGCCTGAGTGGATACTGGTAGAGGCCAGGCACTTGCGTGGCTTGATCTAGAACCTTCTGCTGCTTACAGGATCATCAACGGGTAATAGGATTACCCACTTCAAGGTAAATTAAATTTGATTTAATTTATCTAATTTTATTTTAATTTTTAAAATAATAATAATTAGATCTAAAATATCTTAAATCTGATTTGGATCAAAGAAAAAATTTTTTGAAATATATCTCTTGATCTGATCAGTTATGAACGAACCTCGTCCGGGAAATCAGGATTTTCCTTCAGGATAATCCATCGGATAGATTTGATATTTTGAATTACAATGTGGACAACCTGATCAGAGTTGATATTTGAACTCTGAGGTGTCCTATGAGCATTATGGTCTAGGGGATGAATTATATGAAAACTATATCCGCATAGGTTCTAAGGATGGTGTTCTACACCTTTGACCTATCCGATCATTGGGTATCATTTCTAGATGATCACTTTGATTGGTACAAAAATTTATTTTTATACTACTAGTTTAGGTTTGGATCTATGAGGTCACATATATTAGAGTTCACATTCCAATCAGATGGTTAATCAGTGATTAAGAATCGTTTTAGGGTTAAACGATCAATACAGTTAATGTTTGACCTAGTGCAAGTATTGCAGGAGGATCGATTAGCAATTCAATTGCTAATTAGCTTAATTTAATTAATCCAATAAGTTAAGATTAAGTCTAATTAAATATAATTTAATTAGATTTGGTTTGGGTTTGATTGGATCAAATTCAATTGGTTTATTAGATAAGCCAAATACAAGGAAGAACTAGTCCTAGTCTAACTAGAACTTGAATCAACCTAATTTTTTAATTTGATTAAAAAATAAATCAAAATTAAATTTAATTTAATCTAATTTAAATAAGTTCTTAAATAGGTTAGGATTTTATTTAATTGGGTTGGATTACTCTTATTTTTATTTGGTTAAAAGACCTTGTTTGACTAGGTCAAAATAGGAGTCCTATGTGACTATGACTTCCTATTTCTTACGCCACCAAATCCTCATGCCCCACCACTTTCTCTTTATATTTTTATGTGAAATTCTTTACTCCCAAAGGCTTCTCACACCTTCTTTCTCTCTTCTATTTCTCATATAGAATTTTGTTGCATGACCAAATCAAAAGGGGAAGTTGATTTTGCTTAGGATTCTATGAGATAGAATTCCTAGTCTACTAAAAGTCCTCCTTCCCTTCATGCTGCCACCTCCCTTATTTCTCTCTCTCTTTGTCACACATTTTTTTGGGTTTATTTGCATCCTCCCTTGTGGATCCATGGTAGAAAAAAAAGGTGGGGTGCCCTTCCTAGTCTAGGTTTTTGACCTAACTTGGACTCTACATATCTCTTTATTTAAAGAGAATTTTTTGCTAAAATTTTTGTGGATTGAAGAAACTGAGAGGTATCTTTGGTGTAGAAAAATTAGAGAAAAATTCATCTAAGTCATGGATATATTGAACACACAAATCAGGATGTCTGAAAAAAGAACAAAGAAGAAGAAGAGGATCTTCTTCTAGGGTTTTTGTTCCAGATCTCTTCCTCCCTTTCGTGAGATTTTGAGAGGTGTCTTGGCATCACAAATCTCTTATTTTCTTTTAGTATTTTAGAGTATCCAAGTTTTAAAGAAGAAAGCATCGGATCAACCATCAAAAAGAGATCAGCATAGTGCCAGCATACTATGCTGATTTCCTACATCAGGATCTCTGATCGTGTTCGTGGGCTCGTATGGATGACTCCTAGAGGTCGGATGTGTGTGTGGCTCATGAATTCATCCTCAAGTCTGGATCAGTAAGTTAGAACTTCTAACTTGCTCAGATAACAGATCCGATCTATTATTTTATAGCTGCATTAGATGTAATATAGATCTAGGTTGATATGATCAACCTTTCCTTGTTCTCTATATTTTTAATTTTTGATTTAATATCATATCTTGATCATATAATAGATCTGAGATCTAGGTATTTATATATTTATTTAAATAAATATTTAATTTATTTAAGTCTTTCGCTACCTGATCTTGAAAAAGTTTTAAGATCTATCCATGAAACCCTAGATCTAGTTTCTTCAATTAGTATCAAAGCCTAGGTTCTTATTACATAATTTTTATGCATATTTAGATTATTTCTTAGATTAGATCTAATTTATAATCTAATTATTAAATTTCAAATTAAAAAATTTAGATCTCATGAACTATCATAAGGTTGTCCTACTGTAAGTTTACTCCTTATAGTAAAAAGATTATCCTAGTTCGTGATGATCTGACTCTAACCATAAATTTATTAGATTTGATCTAACTTTATTTATAATTTAATAAATTTAAAATAATTTTAGATCTAAAAATAAAATATTTTATATTGCACGGACTGCCATAATATTATTGCTCTATAAGGTTTATTCCTTACAGTGGATAGGTTGTCATCATAAAATTTTAGATTAAATCTAAAAAATTTTATGATCTAATTAAAAATATTTTAATTTAATTTTAATTATTATAAATATGTTAAATTAGATTTAGAAAGATTTATGATTAATTATTATTGAAACTATTTTAATTACACAAACCTATTTAGATTAGATCTAAAGTAGTTTTAGATTTATTTTACTTGCATATTTATTATGAATCAAACATGCAACTTGGTTGATAGAACCATGTTATAAAATTATTTTATAAATATAAAAATTATTTTTAAAAAATCAAACCCCAACCCTCAGTCCAAACTTAATTAAGAATTAAGAAGTTATTTGATTAGGTTCTAGGATCATGAATTGAAGATCCTATGACACGAATCATAATATATTGGGTTAATGGGTTAATGGAGATTAGGTTCATTAATTGGGTTAGACCTAAGGTTTGATTAAAGAGTGGACTTAATTAGAGAATTGACTAAATCTAATCAATTGTTACCTTAGATTAGTTCAAGGATTCTCTAAATCAATTATAGTAGTTGTAGTTGGTCAAGTCCATGTCTTTAATAAGAATCAAATGGACTTGATTCTTGGCTAAGAGGTCTAGCCCGAACTGTTAGGTTGATTTAATCAAGACTAATTAAACTAGTTGATGTCTAAGGTAAGTTTGGCACATATGATTGATGGTTTTTAATTGGCAGTCTGCTTACCTAGCCATTTTTGATGGTGTCTAAGGCAAGCTTTGGCAGACCCTTCAACCGATCCCACTTACCTGGCCTTCCTGATGAGATTGAGTTTTGATCAGATCACTTGACAATTTAAGTTAACCCATGTCAGCTAGGTAAATCAGTGTGACTGATTTAGGTGCTCCTAGATCGGCCTGTTAGTGGTCTCCCTTAAGCTGACTTGGCGAAGCCAGTGGGAGGATCATCATAAGCTGGTTAATCTGACCTACCTACTTCTATAAATAAATCCTTTAAAATTATTAGGTCCCTAAAATGAAATAGTTATATGATAATGGGATCATAGCCTCCCATTAAAGTGAATGATAATGGGTCCATCATTTGGATAATCATTGGAGGCCCAAAGACCCGGTGCTTATCGATTGATGAAATTATCATTCATTATACGATCTCTTGGATACATCTTTCTAAATGGTGGTCAGGTGGGCCAACCAAAGTTAGGCCTGATCATTTATTGGTTGGATGGGCCAAGTATGGTCATGTTAATGGTTGGACCTAATTGGATCTTTTTCTGAGAAGGACAAAGCCAACTGATCAGGGCCTTGAGCAAAATTTAATTACTAAAAATTATTTAAAGAAATAATTGATCATGAACCTACCCTTAGATGTACATGGGTGGACCAACCAAAGTTGGGCTTGTGTATACTCTATATGAATTCTAGTACCCACTAAGGAATTAGGATAATTTCTCAAATTGGAGCTAGAGGCTATCAATTCGAATAAAATAGTGAGAGATCCTTTTGATTAAAGTCCAAATCTTTAGGTTTAATAAATCAATTACTAATTAGGTTATGTTTCTTCTTGTGCAGATATAGCCACTTTCTTATCACTCCGATCATTATTGGACAATGATAAGTTGGTGGAACCAAACTTTGGTAGCTGGTATCGAAAGTTGAAGATTATTCTGGAGCATGAATGGATCCTATATGTGCTGATGGATCCTACATTTGAGGAGCCAGCTGCTAATGCACGTGGAACAGTAAGAGACACTTATCAAAAGTGGCTCAGTGATCAAACCATGGTGCATTGTATTATGCTGGCTGTGATGAGTGTTGAGTTCAGTCGCAGATTTGAGACAGTTCAGCCAAATAAAATGCCCCAAGTGTTGAAGGATTCTTTTGGCATATTCGATGACGTTGAGCGGCATAAGACTAGTTGTGCCATCTTCAATGCTAGAATGCAGGATGGAGCCTCTGTCACTAATCATGTATTGTACATGATCGAGCTGATAGAGCGCTTGAACAAGCTTGGCTTTCTCTTGCACAAATAACTTAGGAAAGATGCAATACTGAACTTGCTGCCCAAGTCTTATCTCCCATTTCTTACACATTATAGAATGTCAACGCCTGAAGTTGACTATCACGGGTTACTGGGGTTACTTCAGAACTTTGAGAAGGATCACTAGCTCCACAAAAAGTTGGTGAACTTAGTGGAAGGTTCATCTTCTCATTCTTGATTCTTTGGAAAAGGAAAGAAGAACAAGAAGGAGAAAGACAAGAATGTGCATGTTTAGGCTAGGATATCTGTGCAGGCTCAGACCCAAAAAACTAAGTCCAATAAGAGTCAAGCTGAATCCTTCTTCTGTAAGAAGTGGGGGTACTAGAAGAGGAACTGTCCTCAGTACATTGCCTCCCTGGGCCCAAACAGACAGAGAAAAAAGCAAGCTATTGCTGGGCAAGGTATTTATATGATAACTTCTTGTAATTTCTCTGTGTGTGATATTACTGATTGGATATTAGATACCAGAAGCCCTTATCATATTTGTAATTCATTGCAGGGATTGCAAGTCAGTAGATGATTGAGCAAGGTGAGAGATTCCTAAATGTTGGAGATGGAAGACCAGTTTCAGTTCTAGCTTTAGGAATTTTGAAACTTGTATTTGAATCTCATACCATTGTTCTTAGTGATTGTCATTTCTGTCCTAGTTTCTTTTTAAATATCATTTCTGTAGGCCTTTTGTCCATGAATAATTATAAAATTTTAATAAAAAAATGAGTTTGTAATGTCATTATGAATGGTGTTACTGCTTTCTATGGATAATTGAATAATGGTGTATATATGTTATCACAATCTGTTAATCTAGTCTATTCAATTGGTAAACATCCTAGATTAGATAATGTGATAGATATCTATTTATGGCATTGTAGGCTGGGTCATATAAATAAGAATAGGATAAGCAGGATGGCTCAAGAGGAAATCCTTAAACTAAGTGATTGTGAATCGCTTCCAACCTATGAATCCTATCTTCTTGGTAAAATGACTAAGTTATCTTTTACTCAAAAAGATGAGAGAGCCACTGAACTCTTAGGACTAGTACATACTAATGTATGTGGATCAATGAGTACTAGTGCCAAAGGTGGATATGTCTACTTCATCACTTTCACAGATGATTTATCTAGATTTGGATATATTTATCTGATGAAACATAAGTCGGATTTATTTAAAATGTTCAAATGATTCCGAAGTGAAGTAGAAAAATAAACTAGAAAGAGTGTTAAAACTCTTTGGTCTGACCAAGAAGGGGAATACCTTTTTGGTAAGTTTCTCACAAATCTAGAAGAGAATGGGATTCTCTCCCAATGGACTCCTTCAGGAACACCACAACATAATGGTGTATCTAAAAGGAGGAATCTGACTATGTTAGACATGGTTCGATCCATGATGGATTTTGCCAGTTTGTTGATATTCCTCAAGGGATATGCACTTGAATCGGCTTGCTATCTTTTAAATAGGGTTCCAAGTAAATCTGTGGTTAAAACTCTATATGAGATATGGACAGAACATAAGCCAGTACTTTCACACCTCAGGGTCTGGGGATGCCCGACTTATGTCAAACGGTTAATTATAGATAAACTTGGATCTAGGTCTGATAAGTGCGCATTTATAGGATACCCAAAAGAGGCCAAAGGATACTATTTCTACCATGCTGATGAACAAAAGGTGTTCGTCAGTCTTAGGGCAACCTTTTTGAAAAAGAAGTTCTTTAGTGAAGGAACTGTTGCCTCTAAAGTTGAACTTGATGAAGTTTAATAGGTAGAAAGTCTGATACAGAATATTGAACCTAAATTAGATTTGATTAGATTAGATTCGAAGCCTAGTGAACCCACACCATTAAGGTGATATGGTAGAGTACCGCGCCATCTGGATAGATACTATGGATTCTTAGTCCATGATGGTGATCCCATCGAACTCGATGAGAATAATGAGTATTCGATCACTTATATGGATGCGATGCAGATATCCGACTCTAAGAAATGACTAGAAGCCATGAGATCCAAAATGGATTCCATAAATGTCAATGATGTATGGACATTGGTTGACCCACCTAAAGGGGTTAAACCCATTGGGTGTAAATGGATATTCAAAAGGAAAAGAGGCATAGATGGAAAAGTAGAGACTTATAAAGCCCATCTGATTATCAAGGGGTATTGTCAACGTTATGGTATTGCCTATGATGAGACATTCTCCCTAGTGACAATGCTCAAATCCATTCGAATAATGCTTGCAATAGCTGCCCACTTGGACTATGAGATCTGACAGATGGATGTGAAGAAGGCTTTCCTAAATGGAGAGCTAACCGAAGAGATGTATATGATACAACCTAAGGGATTCACATCCACAGTCCAAGATGGGCAGACTTCAGAGATCCATTTATGGATTAAAGCAAGCATCTCAAAGTTGGAATATGGGTTTTGATAAAGTGATCAAAACATATGGCTTCGTTAAGAATAGAGAAGAATCCTGCATTTACAAATGAGCAAATGGTCCAGTAGTGGTATTGCTTATTTTGTATGTGGATGATATTCTCTTAATTGAGAATGACATCCCCACACTACAAGAAATAAAAGTTTGGTTGTCATCACAGTTCTCCATGAAGGACTTGGATGAAGCATCCTCATCCTAGGGATGGAGATTTATAAGGATAGATCTAAAAGGATGCTTGGTATATCCCAGTCCATGTACATAGAAATAATGCTGAAGAGGTTTAGCATGGAGAATTCCAAAAAGAGCTATCTTTCGATAGGTCAAAAAATTTCTCTCTCTAAGAAGGATTATCTGACAACTCCTAAAGAGTGAGAGCGTATGAGTAGAATTTCATACGCTTTGGCAGTGGGATCTATTATGTATGCAATGACATGTATGAGACCACACGTGGCATACTCACTAGGTGTAGTGAGTAGATATTAGTCTGACCCTAGAAAAAATTATTGGAAGGTGGTTAAAACCATCCTTAAGTATTTAAGAAATACTAAGGATCAATGGTTGGTTTATGGTGAGTCAGATCTGAAACTTCTGGGGTTTACAGACTCTAGCTTTCAATCTAATCATGATGATAGTAAAAGTGTATTGGGATATAACTTTACTTTAAATGATGGAGCCATCTGCTGAAAAAGTTCAAAACAGCATACAATGGCTGAATTTGTTTGCAAAGCAAAGTACATGGCAGCATCAAATGCAGCAAAGAAAGCTATGTGACTAAGAAAGTTCATCATCGAGCTTGGAGTAGCATCCTCCATTGATGATCCAATCTTGCTCTACTGCGACAGCACTGGCGCCATAGCTTAAGCAAAGGAACCGAAGGCACACCAGCGGATAAAGTATACTCTATGCCACTTTCATTTGGTTCATCAGATCATGGATTATGGTAACGTCGACCTTCAGAAGATCGATGGAAAGGAGAACCTAGCCAACCCCTTCACTAAAGCCCTGACAATCAAGGAGTTCGACAACCATAAATCGACGATGGGCATTAGATATTGTGTCGAGTGGCTTTAGGATAAGTGAAAGTTGCTGAAAATTATGTTTCAAAGCCAATCATCAGTCTGTTGATGGTTGAGATATTATAATTAATTTATTAATTAATAAAAAAAATTTTGACATCTTTTTCATCATAAGTTTACATCTTTTAATGAACTTCATTATTGTGATGAATTCCTTAGGACTATTTAGTTTCGATAAAGAGAGGATTTATCGATTAGTTCTTAATTTTATTCACGACCAAATGATAGGCTATTAATTAGGACGACAGCATCTATCGAGCATAGGTCGCTATATGCCATTTAGATTAGTTGTTCTCTTAACCAAGAAGTGTAAGACACTGGTATGGCATATAGGTGAGATGTATGGGTACATCATCATCGAACGTGACTAACTCAAGAGAATTTTACTGTCGAAAATATCTTTGATGGAATATAGGTATAAGTATCCCTTAGACCTGAGATCACCTCAGTGACTTGCAAACAACTCACTTTGCTTTGGTATCGGACTAACTAAATTTTTAATTTAGCAATGGAAGGCTTTTGAGCATAGTTAAGTACTTACGAAGTTGGAGTGTGATCAAGATGAAATTGACCACTCCAAGAGTTGGAGAAGAATGTATCACTATATTTCAATATAGAAAAATCTTGGTCAGGGTAATCCATCAGATGGATTTGATATTTTGAAATACAATATAGACAACCTGATCAGAGTTGATAGTTGAACTCTAAGGTGTCATACAAGCATTACGGTCAAGGAGATGAATTATATGGAAACTATATCTACATGGGTTCTAAGGATGGTGTTCTACAGCTTTGACCTATCCGATCGTCGAGTATCATTGCTAGATGGTCACTTTGATTGGTACAAAAATTTATTTCTATACTACCGACTTAGGTTCAAAACTATGAGGTGACACACATTAGAGTTCACATTCTGATTGGATGGTTGATCAGTGATTTAGAATCATTTTAGTGTTAAACGATCAATACGATTGATGTTTGACCTAGTGCATATGTTACAGGAGGATCGATTAGCAATTCGATTGCTAATTGGCTTAATTTGAATAAGCCAATAGATTGAGATTAAGTCTAATTAAATATTATTTAATTAGATTTGGTTTAGGCTTGATTGAATCAAATCCAATTAGTTTATTGGATAAGCCAAGTGCAAGGAAGAACTAGTCCTAGTCTAACTAGGACTTGGGTCAACCCAATTTTCTAATTTGGTTAAAAAATAAATTAGAATTAAATCTAATTTAATATAATTTAAATAAGTCCTTAAGTAGATTAGGGTCTTATTTAATTGGGTTAGATTACTCTTATTTTTATTTGATTAAAAGACCTTGTTTGACTAGGTCAAAATAGGAGTCCTAGTGTGACTAGGACTCCCTATTCCTTGCGCCACCTAATCCTCACGCCCCACCCCTTTCTCTTTGTATTTTTACGTGAAATTCTACATGCCCAAAGGCTTCTCATGCCCCCTTTCTCTCTTCTATTTCTCATATGGAATTTTGTTGCATGACTAAATCAAAAGGGGAAGTTGATTTCACTTAGGATTCTATGAGATAGAATTCCTAGTCAACTAAAAGTCCTTCTCTTCATGCCGCCACCTCCCTTATTTCTCTCTCTCTCTCTCTCTCTCTCTCTCTCTCATCATATTATTTTGGGTTGATTTGTGTCCTCCCATTATGGTCCATGGCAGAAAAAAAAGGTGGGGTGCCCAAGAGTTGGGTGCCCCAACAACTTCCCTTATTTGGTCCTTCCTAGTCTAGGTTTTTGACCTAACTTGGACTCTATATATATCTTTATTTAAAGAGTATTTTTTGCTGAAATTTTTGTGAATTTTAGACATTTGAGTGTTCTCTTTGGTGTAGAAAAATCAAAGAAAAATTCATCTGGATCATGGAGATATTAAAAACACAAATCAAGGTGTCTAGAAAAAGAACATAGAAGTAGAAGAGGGTCTTCTTCTAGGGTTTTTGTTCTAAATCTCTTCCTCCCTTCTGTGAGCTTTTGAGAAGTTTCTCAACATCACAAATCTTCTTCTTTTCTTCTAGTATTTTGAAGTGTCCAAGTTTCAAAGAAGAAAGCATCAGATCGACCATCAAAGAGAGATCAGCACGGTGCTAGCATACTGTACTAATTTTCTACATTAGGATCTCTAATCATGTTCGTAGGCTCATGTGGATGACTCCTAGAGGCCAGATGCATGTGTGGCTCATGACTTCATCCTCAAGCCTAGATTGGCAAGTTAAAATATCTAACTTGCTCAGATAACAGATCTGATCGGATATTTTATAGCTACATTAGATGTAGTATAGATCTAGGTTGATATTGTTAGATATGTGTGTGCCCTAGAAGTCAAAATTGGTTGATACTTGTTATACACTTCTAAGGACAAAATTATAATTTTAACAATTAAAAATAAAATGGATTATTTTCTATCATAATGTGTATTTAGTGTCTATGATACATCCCTTAAGTGAATGGCAATGATAATTCTTATTTTCAAGTGTTAAAAATTTAAGACATGAATTTTCATTATTAACTCATAAAATGCTCCTGACCGTAGGATCATCATGAGGATGATGATTGATCTGAAAGGTTGGTATAGAATCACTTCTTTATAGTAGATAAGTCTTAAGTCTATGGTGTAGAGACATCGGAGCGAGGATACAGGTACTCGTTAGAGAACGAGGGCACTGAGTGTGACCACCTCGAGCAGTCATTAGGAAGTCTACCTTCTCGTCAATGACTGACTCAAAACTGCAGTTGTGTGTCTGATTCTTTGATCTGAAGTGCATCAAGAGTTCATCTTGAGGGTGTTATAGTTTGACTACATCATGACTCGATCTCCTAGCCATTCGAAATCCTGAGGTGTATGTTGGCTTTAGCATGTTCATTGTAGGAATTGGATTGCACCAAGAGAGAATCTATCTACCATGGTAGATGAGGAGTAGCCCTATGATGATCATGAGAATCAAGTCGATAAGCCCATGATTATGGCAGAGTAAAATAATAGAAAGAGTTTCTATTAAGATTTTCACATTAGACTTGAATCAAATGATTAATCATATGACGGATATTAGGGTTTGATGAGTTCACCTTAACCCTAATTCGATCGGGGCTCAACATAGAAGAACTTAACCATACAGGTAACTACACCGAGAGGTTTGTTTTTTAGTTCTGATGGGTTGCCACCATATGCTGCTAGGTGTCACTGGTAGATTTTTAGAGCAATTAGAATGATTTAGATGATCCATCATACTAGTTGTCTGAATTAGAAAAGTTCTGATCTATCGAAAGATATTTCAATGATGTTGATGACAGAGATCATGACATATCTCATTACCATATGGAACTAAACCTAACTAGGTTACACAAACAAGAATTTGGATATGGATATCATCAACTGGACTAACCCAAGTCAATTGATTTGAATTAGATTTAATTAGGTTCAAGGAAATCGTGCAAGCACAAGATTGAGCCTAATATTCTCCTTTAATTATCATTAAAAGTTGTCTCAACTGAGCCAAATATGTTTGGGCTCACTCAAGTACCTTTACTTGGTCTAACTGAAGCTTATCTCGGTCAGAAAAGGGTTGTCTTAATTTATGAGATAAATTTGAGATAACACCTACCATTTTCCGTCACTTGCTAAATCTTGTCTTTTGACATTGGTCAAACATTGACCTTTGATACTTAGACATCTGCCGACGTGTCAAACCATCATAGGAGAGAACATTTGGATCAGTCTACCTACTAAAAGGTAGGAGGATAAGGGGTGCATGCCTAGGGCGGCATGTGCCCATGGATTGTGATGCTTGGAGTCCCAAACAGATGGGACTCCAGGTTGCTTTGGGGTTTCTACCTAGGTGGCGCCAAAGACTAGACTTTGATCAATCTTGACACCATCTAGGGATGTTTGAGAGGGGATCTCATCTGATTGGATAGGTGATATCATCCCACCAATCAGAATTAGATCTGATTGCGTGAAGCAATGTAATTGGCCGGGATGATGTGGCACTGCATGGCGCAGCAGGGTCTATATAAATCCTGTCTGCACCTAGGATTTAGATCCCTAGCCCATTGCCCATGCCACAAGGCTACTCCTCTCCCTCCTCCATGCCATCTTCAGGTCCTCTCTCTCCTATCCATGCCCAAGGGCCTTTGGGCTTCAGTTTGGTGCAATCCAAGCAAGAGAAAGGCGATGAGAAAGGAAGAAGGCAGCACTGCTATAAGAGACGACATCCGATCTTCAAAAGGAGTTTTGAAGATCCTCCAAATTAGATATAGATCTGATATTTGGTGAAGTGATAAAGAAGGAGAAGATCTCTAGATCCTATCTGAGTGAATACCGATAGAGGTCAGGCACTTGTGTGGCTAGATCCAGAACCTCAGGAAGACATCAGGATCATCACTTGGTAATCTGATTACCCGCTACAAGATAAAATTAATTTAGATTTAATTTATCCTTTAATTTTATTTTATTTTTTTTATTAGATTAATAATATCATATCTAAAAAGTCTCAGATCTAATTTATATCCAAGAGAAAAATTTTTAAAATATCTCTCTTGATCCAATCAGATCTGAACTAACCTAATCTGAGAAATTGGGTTTTTCCTTCAACTGGTATCAGAGCTAGGTTACATTTGATCTGATGTTAATTTATTTTGATCTAATAATTAGATAATTTTAGAGGTCACACTAGATGTGATTAGATCTAAAATCAAAAAAATTAAAAATTAAATAATTTAGATCTAAGTTATACATGATGCATGACTAGTTGTAGAATAGAATTATTATATGTATAGTCTTGCATGATCATAATTTAATTTGATTAGTTATAATTTTTAGATTTATTTATTTATTATTTTTTAATATTATAAATATTATAATAATATCTAAAAAATAAAAAATAAAATTATTTAATTTTTGTTCATATGAAATATGATGAATGCATGTTTAGACTAGTTGTAGAATAGTTCTACATAATTATCTAAAATAGAATTTATTTTGATATGATCAATTTAAATTTATTTTTTTTAAATAATTATGAGATAATTTAGATCTGAAAATATGCATGATATGATATTTGAAGATGTATGCAAAACATGTTTATAGTTAGATCAATTTTTATATATGAGATATATGATATAGATCTAACTAGTTTTATAGTTTTTTATATTTTTGATTAAGGCATTCCCTTTGGCCATCCAGTCATAAGAATAAAGTAGGGTTTAAATGCCCTCTCCTTTCATTCGATGTGATGTTCTTATGATGTGTAGGGGTGCTGTGCATTTGTCCTTAATCAGAAATCTAAAACTTATTTTTTTGCAAAACTCTAGATCCTGAAACCCTAGGATTTTATTTACATATTTTATTTGTGAATCCTAAACTTAATTAAGAATTAAGATTATGAAATATGTTAAGTTAAAAAATTAAGAATTTTTAGATTTAAGACATATTCGTAAAATTAGGTTCGGACTTGGGTAGCTCAATTAGGTCTAGTAGTTGATCAAATCAAATCAAGAGTTGGTTAGATGGGATCAAGAGTGCTTAAATTGACTAGCCTAATAAGATTAAGTTTGGGTCAAGATCAAATCACATAAGTGATCGATCAAGCTAAGACCAAATTAGCCTTAGTGGTTAGAGTCTGGATTATAAGCTAACTTGATTAGTTCTGGCTCAATAATTTGGTGTCTAACATAAGTCTGGCAGATACGACCGACTAATTTTTAATTGAGAGCTACTCAACTCGAATGCATTCTTGTCGAGTTAATGGCATATCCCTTCCACCGATCTCACTTACCTGACCATATTTGTCGATCTAATCCTGATCTAAGGTGGTCAACAATCTGAGCTAGCCCATGCCACTAGGTTAGTCATAATTGTTATGGCTATTGTAAGTCAAGTTTAAAGAGATATAAAGCAAATCTTCCTACGAAAAGATTAAATCGAAGGTCTTCCATCATTGTAGATATGTAAGCCCTTCCCAGGGTTGATTATTCTCGGCTGGTCATAATGGTTCAGTTGCACTAGGAAGATGCAACCATGTCTATTAGGCATTGGATGCTACGTGCTGGATGATAAATTGGGCTCAATATTTTGGATATGGTGAGAGACCCAATTAGAAATTCAATCTGTGCAAGTGGTGGGTCTGACTTAACTAAGGAGTGGATCAATGTTTCGGGCATGGTGAGATTCATGAATTAGAGATCAAGTTTAGGTGCATCATGATTAGAGAATCATTGGACAAGAGTTGTCCACTCATTGGCTAATCCATCATCAAAAACTATTAGGTGAGGTGATGAGTCAGTTGGTGGAACTGCACCACCAATTAGAAATCTATAATCATGAAGATTTTTGCATCTCTACAGAGGGAGTGTAGGAATCCAAGAAAATAGTGAAAGCTAATTTATTTAAAAAAAATTAAACTCCTAAATAAATTCATGAAGTCTTAATTACAATATCTAACTAGAAACTTTGACTCTCTATAGGAAAATGTCTGCATCCAATCCACTAGCACATATTCTAGACACCCATAGACTGACCAGACCTAATTACAAGGATTGGTTTCAGAATTTCAAAATCATTTTGGATTTTAAGAAGTTAACTCATGTATTGAACCAGGACCCCCCCACCATACCAGCTCATCCATCCGCTTAACAGAGAGCGTCTCTTGATAAGTGGACAGACGAAGATAATAAGATCAGATACTACATGTTGGGCTTGATGTCTGATGAGTTTGAATGCTAACATGAAGATATCAAGACTACCCACCAAATGTTGGCTCACTTATAAGAGATGTTTGGTGAACAGAGTCGCGCAGCAAAATATCAAGTCACTAAATGACTATTTAACGCTAAAATGCATGATGGACAGTCAATCCAAGATCATTGTCTGATGATGATCAAGGACTTGGAAGAGCTTAAGAAGCTCGGAGTGAAGTTGGATCTGGATCTATAGAATGATATAATTCTGCAATCCTTGACTGATGCATATGGGCAGTTCATCATGAACTACCATATGCATGAACTTCAAAATACGCTGGCCGAGCTTATGAACATGCTGGTTACTACTAAGCTTTCAATGAAAGATTCTAAAAGCTCAATATTTGCTATGGAATGGACTTCTTCCAAGAGAAAGTTTTTTGGAAAGAAGAAGAAGTCCGTGAAAAAGCAAAAGCTGGAAGGAGGAAAGAAAAGAAAGGCAGAGCCGAAGAAGAAGGCCACTGACAAAGAAAAATATTTCCATTGCAACACTGACAGCCACTAGAAGTGGAACTGCCCTTCATACCTGGGCACCCTGAAGAATAAAAAGGAGGTAGGTCCTTCTAAAAGTATGCTCGTTATTAAATCTAACATTCTGATTTCTTCTGCATCTAATTGGATGCTTGACTCTGGTTCTAGTACTCATTTGTGCACTTTTATGCAGTCTTAAGGATAGCAGCAGGCTGAGGGATGGTGAGATGATCCTAAGCATTGAAAATGGAGCAAGAATTGCTGCTGTGGCCATGAGAACCTACCCTCTTCGACCACCATCTAGTTTAGATTTAGTACTTAGAGATTGTTATTATGTGCCTGTAGCAAGCAGAAATATGATTTCTATTTTATGTTTAGCACAAGAAGCCTATGTAATTAGTTTTCTTAAGGACCATTGTAACAATCTTTATGAAAGAAATAAAATTGCAAGTGATTTCCTTATTAATGATATTTATCAATTACATATTGATGTATCTATTTTTAATATCGAGCAAAATATGAATGCTGTAAAACCAAAATGACCCAGGGATAGTCTAAGCGATAGGTATCTATGACACCTTAGACTAGGTCATATAGCAGAAGATAAGATTTACAAATTGAAGAAAATCAAATTATTGAGTCCATTGACTTTCGAGTCATATCCAATTTGTGAATCATCTCTTCATGGCAAAATGACTAAACTCCTTTTTGTAGGACACGGAAAAAGGGCCCCAGATTTATTTGCCCTAGTATATACTGATGTATGCAGCCCATTTTTTGATGTACCGATCAGAGGTAATTTTATCTACTTCATAACCTTCAACGATGATTTATCTTGATATGGGTATGTGTTGTTAGAAATATGTGCCCTAGAAGCCAGAATTTGCTGACACTTGTAATACACTTCTAGGGACAAAATTATAATTTTGACTATAATCAATAAAATGGATTATTTTCTATCACATATGTGTATTTAGTGTCTGTGATACATCCTTTGAGTTAATGGTAATGATAATTCATATTTTCAAGAGTTAAAAATTTAAGACATGAATAATCATTATTAACTCATAAAAAGCTTCCGACCATAGGATCATCACGAGGATGGTGATTGATCCGAAAGGTTGGTGTACAATCACTTCTTTTTAGTAGATGAGTCTTGAGTCTACAGTGTAGAGACACCAGAACGAGAGTACAGATACTCGTTAGAGAATGAGGGCACTGAGCGTGACCATCTCGAGTAGTCATTAGGGAGTCTACCTTCTCGTCAATGACTGACTCGATGCTGCAGTAGTGTGTCTGGTTCTTTGACCTGAGATGC
Organism: Cocos nucifera; assembly: GCA_006176705.1. Classification (NCBI taxonomy): domain Eukaryota; kingdom Viridiplantae; phylum Streptophyta; class Magnoliopsida; order Arecales; family Arecaceae; genus Cocos; species Cocos nucifera. The sequence goes on along the minus strand of QRFJ01005415.1, from coordinate 4,562 downwards.
ATCGACAGTTCACCTTGAGGGTGTTATAGTTTGACTACACCATTACTCGATCTCCTAGCCATTCGGAAATCCTGAGGTGTATGTTGGCTATAGCATGTTCATTGTAGGAACTGGATAGCATCAAGATGGAATCTATCTACCTCGGTGGTAGAGGAGCAGCCCTATGATGATCATGAGAATCAAGTCCAGAAGTCCCATGGCCATGGCAGAGTGAAATAATAGAAAGAGTTTCTATTTAGATTTTCACATTGGACTTGAATCGAATGATTACATCATATGACAGAGACTAGGGTTTGACGAGTTCACCTTAACCCTAATCTGATCGGGGCTCAAGATAGAAGAACTTAATCACACAGGTAGCTGCACCAAGAGGTTCGCATTCAGCTCTGATGGGTTGCCACCATATACTGCTAGGTGTCACTGGTGGATTTTGGGAGCAATTAGAATGATTTAGATGATCGATCATTCTAGCTGTTCGAATCAGAAAGAGTTCTGATCCATCGAAAGGAGTTTCGATGATGTCGATGATAGAGATCATGACATATCCCATTACCATACAGAACTGAACCTAACTGGGTCACACAAACAAGGGTTTGAATCTGATGATCATCAATTGAACTGATCCAGTTCAATTGATCTGAATGAGATTCAATTAGGTTCAAGAAAATCATGCTAGCACTCGATTGAACCTAACGTTCTTCTTTTACTATCATAAATAGTTGTCCTGACTGAGCCAAAGAGTTTGTGCTCAATCAGAGGCCTTCACTTTGTCTGACTGGAGGTTGTCCAAGTCAGAAAAGGTTGTCTTATTTTGTAAGACATTACCTGCCATTTTTGGTCACCTGCCATTTCTTGTTCTTTGACTTTGGTCAAAAGTCTACCTTTGACTGGTCAAATGTTGACCATTGACACTTTGACTTTTGACCACATGTCATGCACCTATTGGAGAGCTGGTGGGGGCTTCTCCCCCTACCAGAACCTAGCAAGGAGGAGGGCGCATGCCAAGGGAAGTTGGAGGCGCCCAGGAGTCCCTGTTGGATAGGGACTCCATCTCCTTTTTGGATTTCGATTAGAGTTCTCCTAAGAACCAACTTTGACTGGTCTTAGGCACCCTCTAAGGAGGAATCCAGGGGACTCTATTCCCACCAATCAGATTTAGATCTGATTTCACAAAGAGTTGTGATTGGTTGGGAAGAAGAGCTTGAAGTTGGATCAAGGATGGCGCATAGGTCTATAAATAAGACCCTGCTGCCCAACTCAAATAAGGATTTCTTCATTCAATTAGCCCACGCCCCAAGTGCTGCCTCTCCCTCCATCTCCATGCCAAACCCTACCTTCTCCCTCTCCTCTCCATGTCCAAAAGGAGTTTTGGACCTTGGTTGGTGCGAAATCCAGATCAAGAGAAAGGCGACTGGTGCAAAGCTAGAAGGCTGTGCTGCTGCAAAGGACGACTGCTGATCTTCAAAAGAGTTTTGAAGATCCTCCAGATCAGATCCAGATCTAATTTTTGGAGATCATGATAGAGAAGAAGAGGATCTCCAGATCCAGCCTGAGTGGATACCGATAGAGGCCAGGCACTTGCGTGGCTAGATCCAGAACCTTCCGCTGCATACCTAGGATCATCAACGGGTAATAGGATTACCCACTTCAAGGTAAATTAAATTTGATTTAATTTATCTTAAATTTTATTTTATTTTTAAAATAATAATAATCAGATCTTGAAATATCTCAGATCTGATTAGATCAAGAGAAAATTTTTTTGAAATATATCTCTTGATCTGATCAGATCTGAACGAACCTGGTCCGGGAAATCAGGATTTTCCTTCAACTGGTATCAGAGCCAAGGTTCTAAAAGTATTTAGATCTAATTTTAAATTTATTTTAATTAGAAAATAAGTAATTTTAGATGTCACATGAGATGTGATCAGATCTAAAATCAGAAAAAATTAAAATTAAATGATTTGGATCTAAGATTAGAAAATATGCATGACTAGTTCTAAAATAGAATAGTTCTATAGAATAGTCTTGCATCCATTTTTAATTTAATTTAATTAAATCATATTTTAGATCTATTTATTTACTATTTTTTGATATTATAATGTTATAATAACATCTAAAAAATAGCAAATAAAAATTATTTAATTTTAAACATCATATGAGATATGATTGATGCATGTCTAGACTAGTTGTAGAATAGTTCTATGCATAATTTAGTCTAGATCTAAATTTATTTTCATGATTAGATCAATTTAAATTTAATTTTTTAGAAGTTATTATGAGATGTAATTTAGATCTAAAACATATGCATGATTCGAAAAATACATGAGATGTATGCAAAGCATATGTAGATTAAATCTTTAATTGTATTAGATCTAATTATTAGATATAATGAGATATATGATATAGATCTATAACTGTTTTGTAGTATTGCATGTTCCTGATTAAGGCATTCCTCCTTGGTTGTCCGGTCATAAGAACTAAGAAGGGTTTAAAGGCCCTCATCCTTCCCATTTGATGGGATGCTTCTTATGATGTGTAGGGATGCTACGTATTCGTCCCTTAATTAGAAATCCAAAACTTACTTTTCTGCAAAACTCTAGATCCTGAAAATCCTAGGAATTTATTGATGCATATTTTATTTTATGAACCCTACTTAATTAAGAATTAAGTTTATGAATATTAATTAGATCTTAAAATTGAAGAAGTTTCAGATTCTAAGACATACCTTCATAATAACATGGGTTCGGGCTATGGATAGCTCAATTAGGTCTAAGCGGTTGAATCAAACTGAATCAAGAGTTAGTTAGATGGGATCAACAATGCTTAAATTTGATCAGCCCGTAATAGGATATAAGTCTTGGTCAAGGTTGACTCGAGTCACATGATGGTCGACTAGTTTAAGACCTAATTAGGCTCTACGAGGTTAGAGTCCTGGATTGTAAGCTAACCCAATTGGTTCTGGCTCAGATAAATTGGTGTCTAAGGTAAGTAATGGCAGATACGATTGACTAATTTTTAATTGGAAGCTACTCGAACCTTGAATGCGTTCCATGGTGAGTTAATGGCATATCCCTTCCCACTGATCTCACTTACCTGGCCATATCTATTGATCACAGTTCTGTATCTGAGGTGGTCAATAATCCGAGCTAACCCATGCCACTTAGATTAGTTATAATTGTTATGACTATGACAAGTTGAGTTTAATGAGACCTGAAATCAAAATCTTTCTAAGAAAAGATTAAGGTCAATTGAGGTCTTCCACCATTGTAGATGTGCAGGCCCTTTTCAGGGTTGATTATTCTTCGGCTGGATACAGTAGCTTCAGTTATACCAAAAAGATGTAACCATATCTATTAGGCATTGGATGCTAACGGGCTTGGAGGATGAGTTGGGCTTAATATTTCAGATATGGTGAGAGACTCCAATCAGGAAATTCAGTCTCGTGCAAATGGTGGGTCTGAACTTAGCTAAGGAAGTGGATCAATATTCCAAGATACGGTGAGATTTCATGAATTAGAGACTAAGTTTGGGTGCACCATGATTTGAGAGAAATCATTGAACAAGAGTTGTTCACTCATTGGCTAACCCATCACCAATAACTGTTAGGTGAAGGTCGATGAGTCAGTTGGTGAGACCGCACCACCCACTAGAAAGTCATTAATCATGAAGAATTTTTGTATCTTTGCTAAGAGGGAGTGTAGGGATCCAAGAAAATAGTGGGAGCCTAATTTATTTAAAAATAAAATTTTTAAATAAATTGGTCAAGTCAAATTATAGTATCTAACTAGAAATCTTTGACTTCTCTATAGGAAAAATATCTGCATCCAAACCCATTAGCACGTAATCCTTAGACACACCACAGACTAACCGGATCCAATTATAAAGGATTGGCTCTAAAACTTTGAAAATTATTTTGGGTTTCGAGAAGTTAACTGACCATATGTACTAGATCCAGGAACCTTTCCACCCTTACCAGCCCGTCCAACCGTCGATCAGAGAGCGTCTCATGAAAAAATGGATTAGACGAAGATAACAAGATCAGATATTACATGTATTGGGCTCGAATGTCTGATGAGCTTATAGTGCCAACATGAAGGATATCGGGACTGCTCACGTCAAATGTTGGCTCACCTATAGGAGATTGTTTGGTGAACAGAGTCGCGCAGCCAAATTATCAAGTCACGAAAATGACTTTTTTAAGGCTATAGATGCGTGATGGGCAGTCAGTCCAAGATCACTTGTCTGACGATGATCAAGGATCATGGAAGAGCTTGAGAAGCTCAGTGTCCTGAAGTTAGGACTTGGATCTGCAGAATTGATGTTATTCTGCAATCCTTGACTGATGCATATGGGCAATTCATCATGAATTACCACATGCATAAACTTCAAAATTCAACTTGGCCAAATTAATGAATATGCTGGTTACCGCTGAGCTTTCTATGAAAGGTTCTAAAGGCTCAGTTCTTGCTATGGAATCGACTTCTTCCAAAAGAAAGTCTTTTTGGAAAGAAAAGAAGTCTGTGAAAAAGCAGAAAAGGTGGAAGGAGAAAGAAGAAGAAGGC